>KV741866.1:3579-69804 GCA_000468175.2 Phytophthora cryptogea
ATTGTGACCATAGAACCAAATCACTCCTATCGCTGCCAAAATCGCAGAAGCACCATGGGCGTTTTCTAAGCGACACCTATCTCACAATCTAAAACGTTAACGACTTGTTGCCAGTCTGGTGAACCTCCTCAGCTTCTCCAGCCACGGAGCTGGCGGTTTGGGTCGTGTCGACCAGGCCGAAATACCGTTAAACGACATAACCTCTTGTCTCTTCGACAGCAAAGGACCCGTCTTCGCCTTGGACTGCGTAAGAAGGCCATAGTGCATTTCAATCGAAGTGGGGAAGTCCACAGCAATCTTCGTCGTGATATTGAGCGCCAAGTCTGCATCGCCCGTGCTCGTGTAGAACTCAAGCTCCGTGCCTTTGCCGGTCGACGCAGGTTTGACACCAACGCCGAAGTTATACCAGGTGTCAAGCTTGAATCGTGACTCCCACTGAGCTCCCTTGGTGCCATTCGTCATGTACAGAATCTTGGGTTGGTCAGAGGTGGCATCCGCACGGATCTCGAAGAGCTGAGACTTCGAGAAGATCAATTTCCAGCACGTGGGGTACAAGAAGGTGTTGTTTTTCAGGACGCTCGCGCGAAGAACGTCGTGCCGGTCGAGTTGGTGGTGATGTTCTGCACCAGCTCGGAGCGACGGGAGTACGTCTCAGAGCCCCAGATTGCCTCATCGTTCACGCCGATATCAAGCACTCCCGAATCCCATTGTAGGCTGGTGCGCAGCCGTCCGCCGTGATCGTCACGTAGTCAGCAGGAACTCCGTTCGACTTGCCGTTACGTTGCGTTAGAATCTTGGTCTTCGAGCTTGTCAACAGTCAAGCCTTGCGCGCGGCCATCCCATGGAAGCGGCTCGCGGGGGGCAACGAAGGTTGATGCAACCGAAGCCGACAGCAAAACGAGGCCGAGGAGGACTGCAGAAATCTGCATAGCGTTGCTTGGAACTTGGAATCTTGTCTTGGGTGTCAAGTGCAAATTGCAAAATAACTCCTGAACGAACAAGCAGGCCCTGCTGCGGGGAGGTTGAGGCGGGCTCAATGGCGCTTCATGCGACGAACATGTAACGCGATGGGCTGGACAGCCTGAACGATCCCCGCGGATGTTCTGGCGGTCCGAAAGTGCATGTCATAGCGATGATCGTGGAGATGTGAAGGCACTTCATTTCGTTGTTCGTTTCTGAAATGGTTGGTGCATGTACGCGCATTGATTCTCTACTACTCGTGTGTGAGAAATACTCAAAACACTTACTCTGGAGCGGTTGCTTCATCTTGTGTGGTACAATGCGACCTTGCAAGGTGGTGGAACTGAGAGGTCTTTTTTAGTCAGGTTTCATGGCTTCGGCCGATGCCGTGGGAATATGCTCATGTTGCCTTTACCACAACGAAGCCTTACTATCATCTATACTCAACCACACCGTTGTTTTCCCAGAACAGTTCCAGTTCAAAAACATGCCAGACAGAAAGCTAACCGCTTAACTTGTATGTGCTGTATTCTCTTCACTAGGATATACATGTACAGTAGCAAAGACAAAAGCCTATTTTCTCATGTGCATTCATCTTATCTTTTACCTTTACCTCGTCGAAGTCTCATCTTTACACAACGACAGCTTGGCCGAGTGGTTAAGGCGATGGACTTGAAATCCATTGGGGTAACCCGCGTGAGTTCAAACCTCACAGCTGTCGATACTTTATGAGTTTTGGCCAAACCCAGTCTGCACCATTCATTGGATGCAAGACAGCGGTCAACACGAAAACAGCTTTGGGTAAACAAATATTGTATGACTGCTCTACGCCCGCTAATTTCACGCGCGTAAAGCTTGCCTTCCTATCTACTCCTTTAACACATTGCTTCCTACCTGTTCTGCTGCCGCGCGAGTCCACGCCGACTTGAATGTTTTTGTTGGTTTTCTCCTTTCGCTGCGCTCATATCAAATAAATTAAACAACCCACCATCGCCTCCTCTCCAGCTTGATTCACTCCGTCCTTGGTATCACCGCCGCTTGAAGAGACGAAGGTCGTGTACTCATCCACTACACCGTCCAACTTGCCACTGGGCGAATGTGCGGATTGAAGTTCTCCTCCCGTTGAAGTTTAAAGGATGGCGTGCAGACTCACGCGCTGGTCGTCGTCGAGTGATACGCGGTGAGCCAGCACAACATCTTCTGATCGCTCTGATTCGGGAACATACGCGGGTGTGGACGACGAGCGGCGGTAGAAAGCGTTCGGGTCACTAACACGTGAGACCTTGCCAGAGTACCGAGGTTGTTGGTTGCCGTACATGAGGTTGGTATCGCTGCGACGCGAGCTCGCAATGTAGCTGTGTCGGAGTTCGCCAGTACGTGGATCGCTCCGGCGAGCAGACGCAGAGCTCCGGCGAAGGTACGGGGCCATGTCGCTCGGACGCAACTGGTTCAGATCGCTGGAGCGCACAGTCGATGAACCGCTGCCATACGAGCCATTCTCGCCGTAAGAACCGTGGGAGCCACGAGAACCGCGAGCAGCAGCAGCAGCTCCGTACGCCTGGAAGAACTTTTGCATCTCGAAACTCAGACGGCCATCGGTGCCGCCGCTGGAACGTGGGGTAGACGACGACGGCAGTGCGTTGCCCACGCCACTCTGGTAGAACTTGTCCATATCTCCGAGGTCGATAACCGAACGCACGCTTGACGCCGTGGTGGTTTGCGATGCATACGAGAAATTGGACGCACACGAACGCGGAGATGAAAGACCACCCGACGACGCGTAGCTGTTTGAACGACGGCGGATAGGACCCGATGAGCGGCGTGATGAATGACGCGAGGATGGAACACCCTCGGGTGGCAGGTCCGACGCAATGTCAGCCGCCTCACCGTTGACATTCGAGGACGACGCGGCGAGGTTGTTGCTACTGCGACGAGAAGACTCGGGGCGCTCAATCTGTCGAGACGAAGACATCGACGACCGCGGCACGTAGTCGACGTACGCGGCGAGTCGATCTTCCTCATCCTCCTCGGTGAAGGATCCCTGGACTTCACGACGTCCGACCAGTGTGCTCGCATCAGCTTCGATGAAGTCAAAGTACTGCGTCTTCGTGATCCATCCCTCAGGAATCGCATCCAATCCGTCCTGTGCAGCAAAACACGCACCGATAAACATGGCGCGACGGCAAGTACGTCCACCTCCAATGATGTTTTCGCGAACTGCCGTCGGGTAGTCGTTCAAAACAAAAAGCGGCTGCAGCACAGCGTGGAATCCACCGGGCAGCGATCCTCGGTTTCCAAACTTCTGAATCGCTTCATAGCTCGGTAGTTGCGACTTGGTGAAGGCCTTGAAAATGACCTTCCGCTGCTTGACGCTGAGTCGTTCCGTGCGAATGCTCATGCGCATCGCCTGCAGCACAGACGCTCCAAGAATCACCTGCTCCAGCACAAACGCGGCCACCAGTGCCGCATCACGAACGCGCGTCCCGACGTAAAATACCTTGACCAGCTCGTCTACCTTGGTAAACAACTGGTTGGTGCCGGCATACAGCGCCACGACGATAGGAATCAGAGATAGCACATCGATCGATCGGCACTTGACGGCACAGTGAGGCCAACCCTTGCCAGAGTGCACGCGCTTAATAAAAGCTCTGGACGACGCACTAAGCAGCCGGTGGTCGTTCTTGAACCCCCAGTACGCGTCCTTGGCCAGCTGCGAGCCGTGGATGTGTCCTCGGCGTGCGATGCACTGCAGTAGAATACGAGCTTCAAAGCCTGTGGACGACTCCATCCTCGATCGGTTGCCCTTCTTGTCGCTGCCGTCCGCCGTGTCAAAGAGGCCGCAGAAGGCCGGATCAAAGTCCAGTCTCAGTAAGTTGGGGATGGTCTTCTCCGGGTGGGAGACGCCGTTGAGCGACGTGGAGGCCGCGTCGGCCACGAAGCCGCCAATAAGCGCCGCCAGAGCTCGTCGTCTGGCTGCGGCACTCAGTGGCAAGTCCAGCGTGGCGCTGGGTAGCGGCCGCTCCACCGCTTGCACGAACTCTGGGGTCGTGGCCGTGAACCGGTAGAAGCGCTTCTTGTTGTACTCGAACTTGGTCTCCTTCTCAACTTTTTCAATGTAGTGGTGGGACATCAAGCCTTGGCCTTTGCGAACCGCTTCGGCCACACTCTTGGCCTCCATTTGCTCGAGCATCCAGTCCACCGCTTCCATGCCAGTGAAGCAGTCTCGGTACTTTTTGAAGATGTGGCGGCGACGGTCTCCGGTCGCGACGTTCTGTTTCATCCGCGCCGCGAGACGCAGCAGCGCCTCCTCCTGCTCCTGTTCCTGGTCTCCATTTGCGGCCGAGGACTCTGGCACGCGCTCTACTGCCGTGGGCATGGAGAATTGCATTGGGTTTATACAAGTACGTGCAAGTCGTGTCTCGACTGCAGTGGCAAGTCCGAAGTGGAAATGCTCGCAACTTGCGAGTCGGTCGAGTCGAGTTGGCGACGGCCGCTTGGTCTCTGGGCCTTGAGCTGCAAAGAGGAGAGTGTGGCGACCGGACCGCGGAAAAGCAGGCCGGCGTCCGGTTGCAGCAAAGGGCCCCAGCTTAACATGTGCGCTGTGGAGGCGAGCGCCTAAACACCGATCGTCTGTCCGTCACTGCGCTTCACTATGCGTCTGGCTCTTCCTGCTGACTCGAGTTACTAATGCGGCGCAGCGAAAGTCCCTCTTGGCGTCAACGGATACCCGTCGGTCACTGGGTTTTTGGAGATCAGCTCGTGTCAAGACGCTGATCCATTTGCCATTGGCAAGGGAAGTAATTCCCAGCATTTGGCTCTGTAACGGGTGCGGCCACGCGCCTTGTGCGCTGGAGTGTTTTGGTGGTGTTTTGGTGGATAGTCGGCGACTTCGGGCAGTGCTGCTCTCTCGAGCCGCCGAGCTTTGTATCGGAGAGAGACAGGCCTCGCGCTTCAACGTCTCGCAATGTGGCGCTTGCTCGGTTCTCCCAGTCCAGACGGGCTTGGGGCGTGTGGCTCTCGAGCAGCTCCGTGTTTGAAAGGGCCGCTTCGAGGCTGCCTTAACTCAACTGGGCGGAGCGCGCCAGCCCCATTCCGACTCCAACGTACAGAGGATTATGGTTGATTGTTCACGGCACATGGCTGGACTTGCGGATATGCTCACGCTCTGGGCTGCAATATGCAATCGTGGGTAAGTTTTCGGCAATCGTGGTCTATCCATCGCTGACAAGCTCTCTTTCGCTGACGCCCGTCGGCTCGAGGCTTATCCGACGCTTATCGGCGTTATCAGGGCTCGCAGTCGCAACGAGTGCGAAGTAGCTCTTCGTTTGGGAGCCTCTACATCGTTGTCAGCGAGCAACCGGCAACTGGCAACCGGCACGCCTTGCTCATAGCGATCGATTGTCGAGGCGTCAGGCACACAAACTCAGCGCTTAGAGTAGCCCCATGACCCATTAGTGCTTGGTCACCTCGATCGAGCTATGCGCCGTTCGGTTGCACGGTCCCACCAAGCGATGCCACGATCGAGGGAGACTAGTCGAGAGGAGAGAAATGGAGACGAACGTACATATATTGCACAGCCTTTAAAGACCTAGGAGCTTCACATCGAGCTCAGCAGGCGTCGGCAGTAGTGAAGCGGTAGAACCGTTTGGGGTCGCGCTCGAACTCCGCGGGGCCGTCAACTTGCTCAACCAGCCCGCGCACAAGCAGTGTCTGGCATTTTCGCACGGCCTCGCTCTCATTCCTGGCCTGCTTGCGCTGCAACATCCAGTCCACTGCTTCCACACTCGTGAAACAATTGCCGAACTTCTTGAAAGGACTTCGGTGGCGAGTACCGATGGGCAGACTCGTCTTCATTTTCGAGCACAGAGCAGCAGGACTCAGCTCCTTCTCGCCGCCGTCTCCTTCGTTCGGCTTCAATGCTAGATCTGCCGCAGAGGTCTTGGAGCATTGCGAACCCATGTCAAAGCTTCCTGCGCGACGGAGTATTCTAACAAGTGAAGCCGACCATACGATTCTCTCTGCGCTCTGCTCTTCTGGACTGAAAAGGCGCTGGCTTTCGCGCTTGACTCAAACAAGTCTCCGCGTGTTGTGCCTCATGCTGTGCAACACAGGTGCTTGGAGACCATACGATATTGTTATCCTTGATGTCGGCGCCAACCATTCCATCAGCTGCCAACCTGGTGCTTGTCGCGGACAAGTTGTCGGGCTCAGCAGGCTTCGCTGTTAAAGTCATCATCATCAATCCGCACGCGGGCAATGAAATCCTCACCGAGCAATGGCTCACCACCAGGGACATGCAGCCGCACGACAAAGTGCTTTTCCCATTGCTCGAGGCAATTGTCCTCCATGATCGGGATCGTCACCAGCTTGGATGTTTCGCCCGCTCCAAATGTCACCTCACCCGCAGTTTGTTGGTAATCACCGCAGTCCTTGCGCTGAGTAGACGGCACCTTCAAGCAAGCTGCAAACTTCAACGCGTCAACTCCAACAGCAGAGCGGTCCTCTGTCGCGTACCCGATGGTGAGTGGGCGGGTCAAGTTGCTGGTTGCCGCTGGGCGCGACAGTGTGAGGCCTACAAGACCGTCGGTGTTGCCCTCGATGCAGGCAAACCACGGGTTAGTGAACTTGACACCCGCAACGGCCAGGTCGTACGCAAACGCACGGCCAGATTGAGGTAGGACAGGAGACATCGAAATTCCTGGTGCTCCCACTAACAGATCACTCCCGTCGAGGTCGAGAGCAGCTCCATAGTGCGATTGGCGCTGTTTTTGTGGATACTGCATCTTCAGCACCTCCTTGGGGGCCCACTTGGGCGTGCGTAGTAAGACCCCAGCACCGTCTCGCACCTCGTTGGAGCGGCGGAATACGTAAATGCTTCCCACTTCCTCCATCGCTTTCAGTCCTTCCTTGCGAACGTCCAAACCGTCACTCAGCACACTATCGATCGTGTTGTTTGCATCCAACCCACGCTGACCAGGGGCTGCGATGACAGCTACACCAAGCGCGTCATCCACCGCGACACTATACCCAAAAAGATCTTCGCTTCGTCTATCGCTGGCAGCTAGTCGAGTTTGGAACTCCCACTCGCAAGTCCACCGATTCATGCCCTCGCATTTGGCTGTGGGAAATGCCGAACCTGGTGCACGTCGGCGGAATGCGTACGCAGCACCTGCTTTAGATGCCGAAGTTTGTGCCACTCGCGTTGCTCCCCACGAAAAGCGCACATCGTCGAAATTAATGTGGCCCCAAGCGGGACTACTAGATGCATCCACTACCCGTATCTGCGCGGTTCGATTCTGGAAATCACTGAGGTCCCAAGTGACCTTGTTCATTGTTTCATGGCAGCGCCCTGTGGCTCGCAGCTTTGAGGTGGCAGTCACAGGTCGGATCTTGTCCGCCGAAGTGCTTGTGGTTCCACCAGCAGTAACCTCAACTGCAACTTGCTCAGCCGCCACCGATTCAGGAACTGCCGCAGGTTGACCATCTATCAAGAGCTCAACATACACAACGCGAACGTCGCAACCGCCACCGACACGGAACGACATCCATTGGCCCTCAATCGTGAAAGGGAGAGATGTAAGTGTGCCTTGCGGGCCGTCTCCTTGGGTAGTACCTGCCGAGGCACTAGCACTGGGTAGCTTATAGTTTGGCGCCCTGCACAACTCATCGTTGGCGAAAGCACACATCTGGGCTGCTACTTGTGCCGCTGTTGTAGCTTTTCCTGCTCCGGGGCGTGCCTCAAATGTTCCGACCCAGTAGCGACCTTCATGGTTGGCACGCTGACCAGGGACCGAAGCGCCTATCAAAGGGGCCGGTCGATAAGTGTTTATTCGCGCGTAACTATTGTCACCATACGTGGGCTGCTGATCGAAAGCAGTCCCTGTAGTCACCCAACCCGTTAAATCACCCGTCTCGAAGTTCCATGTTGTGGTGGTAAGTGCGCTCGAGCCAGCGGCGCCAACGATCGCCTGCTCGCCGCTAAGCCCAACACTAATACCGAACTGATCCCCTGGGTTTCCATCCGGGGCTGAGATCCGTGTTTGTTGCTTCCACCCACTTCCAATCGCTACAACCTCCGAAACCAAGATTTGATTAGCTGGGTCGGCAATAAAGCTGCTGCTGAAGGCTTTGCATGTTTGACAACTGTATGCGGACCATAAAGGAGTCATTACTGGTACCGCAACAATTTCTCCGATGAATGTCACACTCCACGTGAATCCCTGGTCAATCGACCCGCTACGGCCAACTTCGAGGAGTCTGAAGCCTAAGGCTTCAATAGTTGATCCATCTCCGTCTTGGCCGTTAGTCCCCTCCAAAGCCGCTTTGACGTCCGCAGCTGTTGCACTGTAGCTGATCGCACGCGTAACTCCAGAGATGCCGCGTCGCGTTGCTGTCAACCGAAATGTACCGCTTGTTAGTGGGTTGCTTGTGCGCAGTGCAATTCGCTGCTCCTGCGCCTCAAGGTGGAAGATGTAAGCAGCACCTTTTCCGTAAAAGCGGCGGTCGAAATCTGCACTGTGATATTGCTGCGCAGTGAAGGTGCCAGCATCAGAGTACGGGGCACCGACGATGATTGTTCGGCGATCCATATCCAAAGCGTGTCCAAAGGCGTAAGTTTGTTCAACAGTGCGCTCTAGAATTTGATACTGCACACGATCACTTGCACGTAGCGTTGATACAAGCTTCCACAAGCCATCCGGACCTCGGTGATAAACAAATACTCTTTCCAGCCCGGATGCTCCAATGACCGTAACATCGCCGAATATCGTCACGGCATTTGGACCTGCGAAATTATGATTGATATCATCCGTGATCAGAGTAGGTTCGTCAAGCCGCACCTCTTCTATCCAACGTGCTGCTGCGGTTAACCCCTCCCTCCGGTAGAGATACACATATGCTGCGTCTGCACCTGGGGCCCCAACAACAACGCGGACTGGACCCAGACTTCCATCGATTGCCACCGAAGTTCCAAACCGCATGTCTGACGCACAGTCTGAAGGGAAAACTGTAGCATCACGTTCCCAAAACCCGCTTCGACGAACGAAGAAGTAAACTGCGCCACACCGCACGCCCAGATCACTTTTTTGGGATGGCGCGCCGACAGCAGCAACATTACCTGCACTGAAAATACTAGCAGCCTTGCTGAATTCACTTCGTGGTTGAGCCACGGACGGTTCTGGATTCAGGTGTGCTAGGTATGAGCGCGCACCACTACCACCGTCGCCGTTATCCTTGATGGTAAGTGTAGACCAAAGATCTCCTGTGACGCTGGGCCAGATACCAGGAAGTGACAAACGCATCACTACGGTCTCGTCGGGATTCTCCACCACAAAGTCACTTGTTGTTTGCACGGTAAACGTATCGTATAGATCGTCGACGCCGTCAAAGTAAAGCTCGCCAGAACTTGAGCAATAATCGGAAGTTCCTGCGTAGTCAAACAATGCATCAACCCAGAGCGACCGACGTTCGCTACTACCGTAAAACTGGTTTCGACCATTAGCTGTACCAACAGCATCTGCAGCAAGCCATCGACCGTTCCCCACCTGTGGGAACGGCTCTTGCCCCAGTACATCTTTTGCAAAAAATACTAGCGGCGAACCTTGTTTGCCTGCGGCATCGAGGCTTGATAGCTTCCGGTATGGTCCGACATGGGGAATCGCAGGCACATACGTCAGTTTGGATTGCCTATCGGAGAAGGCGTCGCCTGTATCGTACTCGACGTAGAGTTGGGGTGCAGTAGATACGTCGATGGCACAAAAACCTCCGAAGCGACTGCAGCGCTGCACAGTCACATCGAAACTATCGCCTTCGAGAACGCTGTACGTCTTGGTCGAGAACCGCAGTGACATAATCCCGAGATCGGCTACGAAGGCGCCACCCGAATTTGTGCCTGACACATACGTGTCCAGATTGGGTGCTCCAATGACAGCGGTACGCTTGTGAATTGCTACTGCCGACCCAAACCAAGCGAAGTACTGCTTTTCTCGTGGGAAAAAAGACGCTTGCTCCGCCCATTTCCCGTTGATGTCGCGGGTGAACACGTACGCATTTCCACGAAGGACCGGAGCTAAGTGGTTTACCCACTCCACGGTGACTTCTCCGCCTTTAAGTTGTGTGTTATCAACCTCTAGGCGTGGCACTTCGCCGGAGCTCCCAGCAAAGGTAACGTACCAAGTGTACCCCTTTGATGCACTTGGCCCCTCCCGACTAACAATCACGTTGGTCAGCACGAAATCCGTTTCTAGGGTGGCTTGCAATCCTGATGCGCTTATATCGTATGCAATCGGACGTGTTTCCATTCGTGTAAGAGCCGTCAGTTTTGCAGTGTCTTCGCCTGCATTGGAGCTTAAAAAACTCAGCGTGAAAGAGCCACCTTGTATCAACTTTGTGAGCTCACTTGGCAGAACAGACGCAGTGACCGCTTGCACCGCCTTCCGAATGGTGCGCTCCCCGTCATAAATCTCATGTGCTCCAACAATTATGGTGTCCTTTGCCACGGCTAGACTTGTTCCAAACCGATCGCGCGCACGTGTATCCGAACCATATAGTACTTGCTGCAACACAAATAGAATATCGTTGCTGGTGCGGCGAATGAACACAAGAACGAGGCCACTATCCACAGCATCAACTGTGCCACTATTGTAGCTATGTCGGTGAGCGCCTACAACTAATGTAAACGTCGACAGCATGTCCAAGTCTAGAGCATTTCCGAAGCGATCCCCAGGTTTCATTTCTGGTACTTCTTGCAGTAACATCTGGCGACTTTGAAAGTATCCGCCCACCAGATCAAACACAAATACTGCACCACTACTTGAAGCATATCCTGGAGCTCCAACCACTATTGTTATAGCGGTCACTCCTGAAATTGCCACAGCCTCCCCAAATCGGTCTCCTTTCGTAATCGCCTTGGGCGCTGCGCTAAGCGTTTGGAATAGTACCCACTTACCTATAACGTTGTATTGGTATACGAATACACGGCCTTCATCATCAAAAGAGCCAGGTGCGCCAACAACCGCAAATGGGTCGGCGAAAGCGACTGCGGTGCCGTACTCCCGCACATCAGCGATTTGGTTGGCTGGCGGGGCTAACTTTGTGAATTCTGACCAGGTATTCAGTACATTGTCACGTGCGAAGACGTAAGCTGCACCGCATTGTAATCCCTTTGCGCTGTTGCCATCGCTGCGAAACGTGCCAGCTGAATATTCACGTATTTGAGCGCTTCCAGTACCACCAGCCTTTGTCAGCGCGGTTGCATCCACGACAAGATCAGGTATATTACCCGAGTCATCGCCATGATCTCCTGCTCGTAATGTAAGCCCAATTTCGGTCCCAGCACACAATGTGTTGAACATCGTTTCGATTTGAACCTCCCCATAATCTACCGACATGACTGTGGCGATACCAGACTGTAACTCTTGCATGTTTGCGTCGAACGCAATTGGGTCTGATGCCTTTCCATTGAAAATAACCCTTAAGTATCCCCCGTCGGCATCGCACAAAATCGACTGCCTCTCGAAATCACCAAAAATGGCTGCAGCAGGCGCACCCACAACCATGGTATTGCCCTGCAAACTTACACTTGACCCAAATAAATCACCACCGCGTGTGTCGTGTCCTTCGATGGTACCACCTTGCTGTCTCCAGTCGTTGTTGCCACGAGTGAAAACTGTAACCATTCCAGCCGACCCACCTGGTAGGCCAGCATTTGTGCTTGAGCTGTCTGCTGTCAGTGAAGATGGCTCGTAACCACCAACTTGGACAGCAACACGGGCATTGGTGCCTTTCAGCTTTGTTGTTACCGGCACCAACCCAGGAAGATTCCCCGACGTATCAATCACTGGACCGTAATCGTTTTTGGTATTTACTTGGACAAAAGTGATCGTCCATGAGTATCCTCCGTAAATGTTCATTGCTGTGGTGCGATGAACAGTGACATCATTTACTGATACAAGTTTTTCCAACGCGATTTCAACGTCATGGTCACTTGCCCCGACTGAAATATCGTCCGTCTCGTCGCTTGGGAAAAGATCTGTACGGAACCGGAGTCTGAAGAAACCAGACAGACGACCCTGTCCATCGCGCTCTGTGCGCACTGTTAATTCTGCCCCATAACCAGTTAACAGTACACTTTGGGGCAATAGTTGAGGTACATCGTAAAGTGTGTCGCTCGCGGTAAATGTTACACTCCATGTGTAGGTGTTCATGGAGCTTGGTAGTGAGCGCGAAACACTCCAAATATTTAGATGCAAGTCCTGCGTCAAAATGCTCGTCAGTTCCGTTTCATCGACGTTATACTTGATGTTCCGGGTGATAAAGTTGCCCAGCTGTAATGTCATTGTGCCACCAAGTGTGGTCGATGGAACCGAGATTACCGTTGCGCTCCCGCCTCTTCCATCGCCAATGGAAGCTAGCCGTCCCGAAAGCTGACTGCTGGCCACGGCCAAGGCGTCAAGAGCGCCTTCTGCATATAAGAAAGTGATATGCCACACATATCCGTTGCTGCAAGCGCAATATGTGTTTGGCTCCCGAGTTACGGTGATCGTCTGGAGGCCAAAGCCTAAATCCATTTCCAAAGCGACGCTCATTTGCGTGGGGTCTGCATTGTACGCGAGGCGCCGAGTAGGGCCTATAAACCCGAGTCTAAGGTAGAACCAGCCCCCAATGGTCTCACCGGGGGCGGCTGTGCTTGTGAGCACCTGCACCGCTGGCTGCTGCTTAGCAACTGTTTGAAAAACCTGGATCTCGTTAACATAGGTGTCTGCGTCACCGAGAGCGGTTACAATCTGAACAGCAGCCACAGGCTGACTTGCACCCGGCCCTCCCAGTACAAGGGTGTCGCCATCCACGTCAACACTCGCCCCTAACTGGTCACCACTTGCGTAGGGCAAGCTTCGTAGTCCGTATACAGCTGAAGAAAGCACATCAAAGCTAGCGCTTGTTTCTAGAATCGTTTGCTCGTACTGTGCGCTGAATTTCACTCGATAATCGAATCCAAGTCGATCCACCACAAGGTCTGTGTAGGTAGCCCTACCAAATATAATTGGCTTGACCACAGCACCAAATAGCCGTCCCCCTGGCGGATTCAAGTGCAGATCAACACTTTGCGTCGGTGCAACATTTGCATTGGCGGTGCATGTTAAAATACGTGCACCATTCAGCTCGAGTGCATTCGTTCCAGCATAGTCAAGTGCAAGAGCAGTGTCTCCCGTCTTGATCGTGTACTCAAAACGCAAAGCTGTACCAGGGCTACCACTGACGTAAACACCATACCGGGTAATTGTAGTGGCAGCAGAGGTGGACAGAGATGACACCGGGCTAGGCTGTAAACGTAGCCGTGGAGTTGGTCCTTGGATACCGAGCGGGCCCCTGTCGATCACCACGCAGGAGCTAAATGTTACTTCCATCACTATCGTTTGGTATTCTTTGTATCTCCCATCAGCCGAAACAAACCGCGCTGATACAATACTGGGCTTGCGGCCGTTCACTTGAAGATTCTTGTTAAAGCTCAGACTGCCCTGGGTAAACGGATAGGGAAGATTCACGTCTGCCACCGTCGTCGGATTTGTTGACAGGTGAAGAATCGCAGTCGGAATCGTTTCGCTGACACTAGTAGTTGAGTCGAGAGAGTGGTGATCCACATATTCCATATCCACCGAATAATCTCCTTCTCCAACCGTGTAAATGAATGTCAGTGTGGTGGTACCGCTACCACTGCTATATGTACCCTTGCGCGCAACTGCACCCATGTCCAGCCAAAGGAATGGTGCCCCCTTCACCACAACATGTTGGCTAAACAACACCGTCAGTGTTATTTGGTCACCACATCGGTAAAGCCCATCGACGGTTGGTGACGAAACACTCAAAACGGTTGGAACCTTGCTGCCGTTCACATTCAACGACACTCCAAGTGCCGCTGGTACAGGAAGCGTAAGCACTGCATCTGTTGTAGGTGTCGTGGAGAACCGCTTAATCGACGACTGACCACTGTTCAGCGTCAATGCATTCTGGTCCACGTACGTAAGATCAGTAGCTACATCTCCAACGTCCACGGTGTACTTAAACAGCAATAGCCTTCGGTCGTTATTCGCATACCCTTGGCATAGAACGGCTTTCCCCCCCTTGGCGGTGTTGAGTAACAGCATTGGGGCCTTTTCCGGGTATGCGCTGGGTGGAGGCTCGATAAACACATCAAGATCCATCTTGACCACAATGTCGATAACGTCACCAACAACAAATAAGCCACTATTAACTGCTGGAGTGGTCGTGATAGCATACACTTTTACAACGCGAGGAGCACTCGTATCAACCGCGATATTCGCAGGGGTCAAACTTATCCCTGTAAGCGACAGGCTAACACTTTGACCGTTGTAATTGATGATTTGGCAGTTTGGCGCTGCGCATATCACCGCGCTATCGTCAAATTTATCCAGAGCAGTTGTAAATTCGCCGGCTTTAACAATATGAAGGAACACGAGAGTACGCGTGGCGCTACCAGTTGCGTATGGCACGATCTCGCCCGTATTAATCTTGAGTGATGGAGGTACTGTTCCAGAAAGTGCAACCTCGTCCGAAAAAAGGAGTGATAGTGTGATAACCTGTTTCGTTCCGTACGTCCCCGAGGCAACATCCGCCGTCAGGCTGTTGATAATCGTCAGAAAAGTCAGTGATCGATCCACGATGGTCTGAGGACTCAAAGATGGAGGATCCGGCAGTGTCAAGTAGGCATCTAAGGTTGGCGACATCGACGTTCGCCTAATTGACGCTCCGTTGAGCACAAGTGCTGACCGTGAACGGTAGTTCACCCCGTCCGGAGCTCTGTCCCCCAGACTTACGATATAAGAAAATAGCAGTGCCTGAGTCCCGCTTCCTGACTTGTATGTGGCCTGGCGGTTATAGTCCCCCACGGCCATCAAAATTAATGGAGTGCCTTTTGTTGTATCAACAGTGACAAGAGCAGAGAAGCTCACGCTGATCAATACTTCGGCGCCACGTGCTACAGTCGTCGAAGGCGTCGAAGATACGGAAATTCGCGTCACCGTTGGTGGGAGACCGTCAATAGTCAATTGGGCATTATTTGCCAGAGCCTTCCCAGCAAGTGTAGTTGCTGCTAGTGAAGTGACCGCATTAACCCCTACCCCTGACGTACTCGTGAGGGAGCGAGTGATAGTGCCACCATTTAAATCGAGTGCTTGATTGTCACGATAATTCAAAAAGCCAGCTCCTGCTGTGTCACCGGCAGATACTCGATACACAAATGTTAAAATGTTTGAGCCGCTTCCTGAAGTATAGCCTGCAGGACGCTTAATCGGACCGGTCTTAAGAAAAAGACGAGGGTACCCCGTGACTGTTACCGGCTTCGTAAAACTAATCAAAATTTTCAACTCGTCTCCTGGAGCGTAGATACCATTGCTGATTCCACTGGTGACACCCACCGCCGCGTTGATCGTAGGAATGGCCGTGTCAATAACTATCGTGTTGGCACTGGATAGTTTCAAAGGAACGGCAGCCATTGTCACAACCGCGTCGGTCGTTGGGCGCTGTGAGAAATGCTTAATGAAGCCGCCATTCACATTTATACTCGATGTCACAGCCAGCTTCGACGCAGCGTCGCCACTTTGAACCGTGTACATGAATATCAGCACGTTAGTATTGTTCCCACTGGAAAATACGGCATTACGTGTCCCTCCTGCCCCACCGACCGTAGTAAGCGCAACGGGAAGCAGAGGACTTCCATATACGGCAACAGGTTGCGAAAACTGAACTCTCAAAAAAATCTGCTGACCTGTGCCGTACTCGCCGTCGCCTGGATTTGCGCACGTCACCGATGCAATTACTGGTGCTGTTGTGTCAATCACGACCGCACTGGTCCCACCAAGCGAATTTGCGCTTCCCACATCCGGTAGGGTGAGGATTGGTGTCTTGCTGTTCCGGTCTGCAATCATTCCACCATTCAACGATAGCGCTGTCTTCGACGTATATTCTAAATCCACAGTATTGTCAGTAAGCACGACGTCATATTCGAAAACAAACGTGCTGGACCATACAGTGGCCGTTGCGACTGCAACCGCTTTGCCGTTCGCCCCAGCGTTATTGACAGAAGATGCCAGCTCCAGTGTGGGCGCACCCTTCATAGAAACCTCATCCGAGAATGTGACTTGAAGGGATACCCGCGCACCTACGCCATACGGCATCGGGTAGGTTGTACTGGTTAGTGCACGCACACTCATCACTGTTAAAAGAGGGGCTGTTGAGGTATCAACAACGATGCTCGAGCTCACGGAAGCACTGGAAACCAGGGAGACCGTGACGGTTCCAGTTTCCAAGGAAGACACCACATTATCGCCCGAGTCAAGAAGCGCCACAATAGGCTGCCCTTCATTAGGTTGGCCATCTAAGACCCCATTCGAGAGTTTTCGCTGCAAAAGGAGTGACACAGGGGCCCCTGTCAGCACATCAAACGTTTTCGAAACCTGGGTAATGCCCGATTTCTTCCACGTGTTTTTGCCTTGCTCTTTGTTGTATAAAGTAAATCGCAACGAATATCCATTACCAGCTTTGTCAATTTTGAGACCGCGAAAAACAGCGATGCCCTTGTTCACATTTGCAGATAGCGCACCAGTAGGAGTAAGCGTACCACGAGATGGGTTTGCAGCAATACTCACCCGAATAATACTTGAACTGTCTGCCTCCAGTATGTTTCCTCCTGAATCAAGAAGCTTGAGCACAGGCTGGGTGAGAAAAGCTTTGCCGCCTTTGGACTGCCCAGGCGTACTGGTCAGCTCGAGCCTGTTGCACACACCCGCTGCTACTGTGAAAGGGTTTGTGACTACTGTACTCCCGCCCACTAGCACCAGGTCCGTCGTGTAGCGCAGCTTGTACGGTGATCCAGCAACATCGATAAACGCGCCACGAAAGCGCCCAATTCCACCGACAATTGAAACGTTAAGTAAGGATGCTGGTAGCAGAAGACCCCCTACAGGGTTAACTTCAATTTCAATCCGCACAGAGCCTTCATTTGTATCCGTCACAAGATTGCCACCCTTGTCGACAACGCCTGCAGTTGGCTGAGGCAAGAACGGGGTACCGCCATACGCTGTACTAATATCAGCAAGAATCGCAAGCCTGTATCTGGGTCCCACAACAACGTCGAAAGTTGACGTTTCCGCGCGCACACCATGGTAAAAGGACGACATCACAAGAGTATATCCCACATCCGCCATATTGATGTACAAGCCTGAGCAGCGTGCGATACCGTTCACGAAAGAGAAGGAGTTGCCGAGCGGGTAGATCACTGCAAACCGAGACGGGTTGTTGCCGATGCTGACCGAGACACTTCCACCGCTCTCGGTGGTAAGGATATTGCCACTGTCGTCTGTAAGCGCCAGCACAGGTTGTATGGACAGGGGCTCTCCTGCCGTCGACGTTAGCGGCTGCACGAGCACTGTTAACAATTTGGAGACAACCCCCGGGATGAGCATGGCTACGATGACCAGCAGCGCTGCACGTCGGCACTGGGCACGCCGGCACCCTGTCATCACAACCAACGAACACGAGTCTAGACAGTTAGTCGCTTGGCCATCAATCGCAAATGCAAACAGTAAAGATTTCTGAATCGGATCTTCGGGCGCGACCTTTCGTTGATTGAGTTGCATGCGTCACGGATGATGGTAATCTGCTGTTACTTGGTGTAGAACCCATTGTAGTCCAGCCGCGTGCACAGGTTCGACAGGTGCGAGTTTTGCTGCCGCAATATGAAGAAAAAATGCGGTTAGCAAACATTCAGGCGACTTGATAATAAATACCCCTCGAGTCCCTTACCTGCAGCAGCGATCGCCGCAGCAACTGCTGCATGAACTCGCCCAGCAGCGAGTCAAACTGATTCTCGAGGTCGTTCGTCATGCGCACGAACGGGTTCTCTTTGTCGCCCTCGCGCTCAGTCAATGCACGCTTCACGTCATCTGAAAGCTCCTTGATCCGCGTTCGCCGCATGTCCACATGAGAGGACTGCCGGCGGCGTAAAACTCCACCTTTCGACTTTCCACCAAACGTTCCTTTTTGGCGCTGGTAGCTTGCCAGAGCGATTTCTGTTTCTTCACGCGTCTTCTTCTCCGCACGCCGATCTCGTTCCGCCTCGCGCTCAGCCTTGATCGTCTCTTCGTCCATAAAATATGGCCGCGTGAAACTTTCGATGCTGTTGGCGAAGGTCATGCACACTGTCATGAGTCTTGTTAACACTCGCAGGAGGTCCGGGTCCGTCAGCAAACACTCCTTTAAGCAAATGTCAAGGAATTCACCCTGCAGCTCCAGAATATCATCCACTGTGCCCACGCTTGAAAGCTGCTGCTGGAAATCGTGCCACCTCGGTGATATTACCTCGAACATCATGTAGTACACAAAATTTTGCTGGAAATGCAGCATGCGCTGTCTCAAACAGAACGAAGGACCAAGTGCCGAGCGCAGCGACAGCTCTTTCGTTGCCTGGTGGTTCAGCCAGGCATCGCAAAGCTGGCGCTCCACATGCTTGCAAAAGAAAATATGCCGGAAAATCATTTGATACTTTGTCAGAGCACCGCACGAAATGACGAGCGACAGCGGCCATTTCACGTTGTAGTCAAGCGTAAAAGCATCGACCACCTTGTAACCTGGATGGCCGATTGATGACGACTCAAATGTTGTCAGCGAATCTCTAGGTCCCTTTTGAGCGCGCTGGTGAATAGCCTCCATGTGTGAAATGAGGTTGTGCGGCGAAAGAAAGCATTGAAGATCATCCTTGTATGGGTCGGAAGAACAGGTTGATGTTTGAAGTGATAAATGCAGAAGGGATTCCAAGCGGGACAAAGACAGTTTGTCTGCGCGTAGCTTTAGTTCTTCCTCAGCGACGTCCATGAAATCCACGAAAAAGTCTCCTTGATCCATCAGGAAATAATGCTTCAATGATACGAGCCGGTTCTGCAAGTCATTCTCGCGCACGAAGAGATCCAAAAGTATCCGACTCGCAAATCCATGGGCCTTATCGATCAACTCCTCGTACACCGATTCACTTGAAGAGAAAACAATTTCACCAGCAAAAGGGCAGTCCACCTGACGGTTGCACGTACGGAAGACATTTAGGTATTTGCCCGCTGTCAAGATTTTCTGCGCTACCCGTGAAAGGAAAAGCGGCACTTGTGACTCTCGAATGGTATAGCGGCTTTGCCAGTATGTGGAGTATGGGTTGTCTTGCACGTCCTCCTTGCTAACTAAATCATCTCGTCGGATCATAAACTCATCATACGGATCCACAAGATCTCCATGATAAATCCACCGCTCGACCATTTTTAAATATGGTACGCTAGCGCGCTCCATGAGAAAAGAGAACACCTTGCGTGCGTTCGAGTCGCCCGCAAGAGATGACATTATGCGCTGAATTTGCGTGAGCAATGACCCCCCTCCAATCGTTTTACGGCATGCGTCCACTAGAAGACTCAGCATTTCCATCGTTCGCAAACTCGGTTGCAGATTATACCACAAGGTTTGGATCGTGAATGGAACCGCTCCATCGACGGCATTCCTGCCCGTTCTTGATTGCATCTCGAGCTGCCCCACTACTATCTTATATTCCTTGACCAATGTCTTCAATGCAGCACAAAGCGCGTGGTTGACCTGTCCGTACTCGTACCGAGAAAACTGTTCGATGTACAGAGTTAGCTTGAGATAAAACTCACCCAAGGGTAGACACCGCGATGCTAACGTCTGTAGTGACGGATCCATCCCGGGTTGGTTCAGGCCGAACTTTAGCGAGCGCCCTGACCTGGCAGCTTCAACACCACGATTTTCAGCGACAGCCAATTTAATGTAGCGTCCTTCCACACCAAGAAGAATGTACAGCAAGTCGTCCACAATAATGGTCTCCTGCACGGATGGTGGATATGTTGAAAGTGGTGGCAAATTCAAATCACCGTCGTCAGCGGCATGGTGTCGCTTGGCTTGCGGAATCACAAATGCCTCACCAGTCAAGTATGGACGCTCGCGATTCCATTCTGGATCGTAGGGTAAATTCGACTTCGTAACCTTCCACACCTGCATGGTATCATTAATGCCGTCGTTCTCTTTGCTCAGTATTACCATCGACGAGTGCGCAGCAAAATCATTGTGGTTATATCGATCCGGACGCACAGAAAGGTAGAGATCAGCGGTACTCATCTTGAACATAACACTATCGCTTGTTGCAACTGCTTTCTGCTGACCCCAGAGTCTGCTAGCAGCGTCCATGGATGCAAATGAGTCCTGGTTGCTTCCAGCGTCTTCCGTGGACGGATTCACAAGCCTCCACTTTTCATTATTGGAAATCACTGGTCCCTTCTTCGTCATCAGAGTCTGCGTGGCTGCATCCACCGACAGGAATTGCCCTTTGCAGCTCCCAGCGACACAATACAGCGACACGACATCGGTATAATGCACCTCCGCACAGTCGGACCGCAGCGCAGTGTTTTGCAGGACAAAAATCTGGTCTTCGTCGCCATCCAACCCGTCTCCACTTGTGTCAATCTGCACCGTAGTGGACAGCCGAGAAGCGCGTGCAATCCCTGCCGATCCACCCGTTCCAGTTCCTGAGCTCGTCGGTCTCGGCGGCAAACTCGACGCAGTCTGGCGGTGCTGACTAGGGGCCTTCACTGCAGCGATACGAAGACACTGTCGACTACTCAGTCGCAACCGGATCGGAGAGTTGTAGAGGATCTCCGCTCCACATCTGGTCGGTTCTCTCTGGTCCTCACCCCGTTCCCGGTACGGATTTCGACTGGCTGCCAGTGATGGCGACGTGTTGGTGGTGGACGTCGCGTACATGGAATTGGCAGCTACGAAGCTGCTGGAAGCTCCAAACTGCGACGAGGCCGCGCTGGCTGCAACCCCACCGATCTGAGCGCCTAACAAGCTGTCTACACGACTAAGCATGGCTCTGTGCGGGGACATTTGGCCCACAGGGTTCGAGAGGCTGCTGCTGACGCTGTAGAAGGACGAGGAGCGCGGCGTGCTGCGCGTGCTGCTGTGATTGGTGGGCGTCGTGTTGCTCGTGTTGGCTCCGCTGGCGTTAAAAGGCGACGTCTTGTCCAGTTGCTGGCGCTGATTCTCCATCTCCAGACGCGTGCGGGGCGACAGCGGGTCGTCGTCTTTGAGTGCGGAATGATGGTCTGTAGCCACGTGCAGCGAAGCGGACGCCAAGGCGCGAGAGGAGAAGCCGCCAGAGCGCAACTCGCTGAAAGTTGGAGCTCGACCGCCTGCGTGTAAAGGACCTGGCGTGGCCTTGGCGGACAGCGAGCGCGCGCGCGGCTCCATGGGCGGCGGCGGCGGCGGCGCCTCGTCCTGCGGCATCCTCCTGTCTTGAAGTGGTTGTCCTGCGTGCGGAATCGATGGATACCCAGGTAAGTACGATGATAATACAGTTTGGTTTCGAATAAGTACGACTTGGAGCTCGATTTTGAAGGTGAATTGGCAGAATTTCTATTGACTACGTGGCGAACGCGACTTGGACGACCTCATGCGGGTACGTGAAGCGTCTGGAGCTGGTTGTAGGGGGAGGAGAAGGAGTGGGGGATGTGTGGGGACGTGTAGATCTCGGGAATGGGGCGGAGAGAAGGTTGATGGACGCGTTTGTGTGCCTTTTCTCTGTAGCTCCCGGTTTCAGTCGGTTTGGTGCTGTGTATGCTGCTGCTGTGGCTCGTGGGAGCGGTCTTCACCCCCGCAGAGGAGAAGGGAGACGTCTTGGCGCTGTCTGTGGCAGAGTGAGTTGTGGGGTTGTTGCTGCTGAGGAAGAGGAGAGAAATCTGATTCACGTGAGCTTCTTTTGGCGTCTACAGTGTCATTCTGCGCCACATTCGTCCTTGGGTCTACATCACAGCAGGCTTCTACCATCCCTATATCGTACAGGTGGGTTTTTTATCACTGCAATAACTTCCCGAGAGGTTAGCTACTGACTCATCGCTTTATCGTTCTGCGGGTACTGTAGCTCGTGTTCGCCCTGCCGTTGGGCTTCGGTCTCGCAAAACGTGTGGAGCCCGACCTTGGAGCACTCAACCTCGTGCGACTGCTACTGTTCGCCAACACTGCGGCTGCTGTGGTGCTTTTCGTGAACCTTTTCGTGCTCTACATCATCTTTCGGAACCCTACCTACCTGTACGGTTCTGCTGAAAAATTCGTTATTGCATTTGAAACCTAACAATGTTTGTGTTGGATAGGGAGGCGAGCTTTTCTGGGTTTACAGGTGGAATCACAGCATTGCTGGTCGCCTACATGAAGCCGACGCCGTTTGCCACTGCACCTCTGTTCCCTGGCGTGCCACTTCGCGTACGTGTTTCGTTTTGTTCGGCTTTGTTGTAGGGGCTTGTGTTGCTTACAATTGTGTAATGCTTCCCTTAGTTCTACCCGCTTGTTGCAAGCGTTATCTTCTCGTTCTGCACAATGGTCGGTCTGGCCGTCTCCGCTGTTCCGGCGGCCAGCTTGATGCTCGTGAGTGCCGGACCGTTCTCGGTGCTTGGAGGATATTTCGGGTGGTACTACCTGCGCTTCCTTAACAAGAACCGCGATCAAACTGTTGGGGATGTGTCGGACGAGTTCGCCCTAGTGGTGCTCCTTCCTGACTTCTGCACGTACGTCTACGCTCTGATTCATGACGGTACAGCAAGCGTTTTTCTAACGTTGTGTGGTTATAATCTGCTTCAACAGACCTTTCGTCGGGCCCATCGCAAACTTTTGCTTCAGTGTGGTCAAGCTGTGCGGATTCTTCAAGAAACGTGCCGCACAAAAACCGAAAATGCTGCCAATTTTCACGGTACGAGTCAATCTCACCCTGGCCACCGTTCTATGCTGGTGCTGATAATTTGTTCATTCGTGATGTTTTGCAGGAAATTAAGAACGACCCGATTGCTGAACGTCGAAAGTAAGTGCTTCGAAGTATCAGATTTATTTACGACGACTGGTACATTTTCATCCAAGCTAACGCTTCGGCTTCTGTGCCTGCTTGTTATCAGGGCTCGCGCTATGAAGGCTCTGGACGAAAAACTGGCGAAGCTTGCTAATGCCAATGGCTCGTCATCGTTGTTGTCTGTTGAGGTGCGCGATGATGACCAGTAATCCATCTTATTAATCCACACTGAGTTTAAAGGCCGTGAAAGTTGCATGGTGAATAGAAGCAGGAACGGCCCCACTTTGATGCAGAATCCTCGGTTATATTTCGAAGCCTGAACGCTTTGCTTGTCAGACCCAATGTTGTGCAACCCAAGGCGCGGTGGCTCTATGCGGCTTTGGGAGGAGCGGGAAGCACACGATACTTACGTTTGGTGGAGGGGCTGCTGGTTGGTCACCGAGGCTGCGATACTCAACAATTTGGCCGGGGAAAATGTCCTCTACAAAGCGCACCTCCGGCTGTGCCATCTCGAGCCAGTGGTCAAACTTGTAGATGAACTTGTTAACAACAGCAAAGTGCTCGTGAAGGAAGTTGTGCAGAAATTGAAGCGAGTCTGCGCCGTCGCTGCCGTCGATGCGCCACAACATAATACTGCTATTGTACCCACCTGCGCGCTGCTCATTTGCCATTTGATCTGTTTTCAGCAGCGCCAGCGTACCTGCTGGGGGTGACCACGCTAGCAGTTCGCCGAGATTTCCAACGACAACGGTATCCAGATCGATATACAGACAACGCAAATTGCCTAAAGCTCGAAGTTTCGAAGTTACTGCGCTCGAGAAGAGCTGACACTTGTTCCACCAGCTTTTCCAGCCACCACTAAGGGGCACAATGTGCAAGTTCGTTTGAGGCTCTATCCCTTCCGGGTTGTCTGTCAAGCACACGAACGCCAATTGAGGCGGTGCTAGCTCCCCGCAGTGCCGCATGACAGAATTGTAGAGCTTGTTCACGTACTCGGCACCGTACTTGGCGCCCCACTTGACACAGACGACCGTCACTCCATCGTCGCTCTCTTGATTGCTCAATACTTCTTCAATGAATTCGTTGTCCTCTTTCGGATCTCTGCTCGATCCTTCCAAGGGCAGCAGCACTCGAGCCAACCTGCGAGGCATGTGAACTCTGACAACGTCCTCCCCAAGTTCACGTACTACACACGCCCAGTACGTACTGACCGCTTCACTCTGACGCCCTAACCTTCGCAGTAACATGTTCCGGTTGTAATGGGCCTCTGCAAGGTACGGCTGCAGTGCCAACGCCCGCGTACAGAGCTCCAGTGCCTCGTCCAGTCGACCCGCGTCTGCGATCGCCAATTGCGCTGCCAAGTTCACCTGCGCCTCGACGCACTCGGGATCCGCTCGCACTATTTCCTCGTACATTGCAATCGCTTCTTGGCGCCGCCCGCGCTTGCTCTCGGTCGCTGCGAGCTCGAACTGCCACTGGAGTCGCCGTTGCTGTCTCTGCGCGTCGTTCTCCGGGCCTTCGTCCGTCGCCTCCTCGAGTCCTCGCAGCGCTCGTCGGTAGTGAGACGCCGCGCGCTCGTATTTACCCGAAGCCGCCAGCAGCGCCGCCAGTCGCGCGTGCCAGCGAGCGTCGTCCGCCAAGGAGCTCGCGATCCGGTCGCCTGCCATCCGACACAACAGTTGAAGAGGTACATGGCTACATTTTAACAGAACCTCTCTTCAGAGATGGTGAAAATTTTAGATGCTCGATGACAGGTTTGCCGTTTCGCTTGTGTTCACTATGGATCTGAGTTTTGTGTGCGGCACACCAACGCACGGAACGGCGCTGGAAGCGGCGCCCAGTCTCCAAACCGGAGCACAGGCGAGAGAGCACGACGATCATGACGGTCTACAGTTGGGGGCGAGGCGAAGACGGACAGCTGGGCCTGGGGGACACGAGCGACCAGCACCGGCCCGTGCCCATCGACGCGCTGGCAGAGCGTCGCATCGTGCAGATCGCGTGCGGCAGCGGCCACACCGTCGTGTTAACAGGTACAATTATTGAGCCTTTGCACGTGGGGTTTGGAGCTTTACTGACGTTAATTATGGTGCTACAGACGAAGGAGAAGTGTACACGTGGGGAAGAGGAGACGACGGACGTCTGGGCCACGGAGATAACGGCTGGAAGTTCGTGCCGCGACTGGTGGAGGAGTTACGGGGCAAGAACATTCGCCAGGTCACGTGCGGGAGCTACCACACAGCGGCCGTCACTGTATCGGGGGATCTATACACGTGGGGTGGCGGCATGTACGGCAAACTGGGTCATGGCAACGAGACGGGCCACTCCACGCCCTTTTTGGTGGAGACGCTCAAGGGGATGCAGGTGCGGCAGGTGGCCTGCGGAAGTCGCCACACTGTCGTGCTGCTGGAGAACAAGGACGTGTACACGTGGGGCGACAAGGAGAACGGCGTGTCGGGACACGGAGATACCGAGGGACACCAGTATCTGCCCTGTCCTGTTGAAGAACTGAGAGGAAAAGCTATCGTGCAGATCTCTGCCTGTGGATTCCATACAGCTGCTCTGAGCGAGTTCGGAGAGGTCTTTACCTTTGGAGAAGGAAAGTTTGGACGGCTCGGGCACAATTCCGAACGGAATCAACCCGTCGCGCGTTTGGTGGAGGCTCTGGCAGGCAAGCGCGTGAAGCAAGTGGCGTGCGGCGGTTTCCACACCGCTGCGGTGACGGAGACGGGAGAGGTATATACGTGGGGAGGCGGCGAGCATGGCCAACTTGGTCATGGAGACAAGGTGAACAAAACGGTACCCACCCGTGTGGAAAGTCTGGTGGATAAGCTGGTTGTGCAGATCACTTGCGGTTGGAGTCATACTGTTGCGCTCACGGACACAGGCGAGGTATATACGTGGGGGAACGGCGATCACGGCAAATTAGGCCACAACGACACGACCAAGGTCACGTTGCCCAAGCTTGTGGATGTGTTGGAAGGCAAACGCGTGATTAGTGTAGCGTCTTACAACGAACACACGGTCGCGCTCGTGGATCCTGTGGCGATGCTTCGAGCCTCCATGCTAACGTCTTCGTACGTTGGGGACATGCGTCAACTCATTGATAGCGCCGAGTTCTCAGATGTGACCTTTCTTATCGAGGGCCGCGCAGTGCATTCCCATCGTGCCATTTTGGCAGCTCGCAGCGATCACTTCCGCGCAATGTTTTCGTCAGGAATGCGCGAGTCCCATGAGCAGGAGATTCCGTTAATGCATACTCGAGTCCCCGTATTCCTAGCGCTGCTGGAATATATTTATGTGGACTCGATCAACGTGGGAGCCGAGATGGCGCTGGAGCTGTACGCTGCCGCCGATCTGTACACCCTGGACCGCCTCAAAGGACTGTGCGAAATTATCGTCCAAAAGAATATCAACGTCGAAAATGCGGCCCCACTCTTCCAGTCGGCCGATGATCTTCACTCATACCGACTGCGTGAGATATGTCTGTCCTACATGGTGCTGAACTTCGACATGGTCACGAAGTCGGACGGCTTCGCAGCTCTGTCGCGTGACCTTATTCTGGAAGTGTTACAGAACCGGTAGAAACTGCAGTCGACCACGATTCAAGGCGGCCAAGACGAAGCAAATTTCCGGACTTTTGGTTTCGTGTCCTTGCATGTTTCTTCGCGCTAGCCTCTCCTCGGGGAGAGATTCCTCGTTATGTATACGAAAAACAGTTATCATTATTAGCCCACCAAACCACCATCGTTCCCTTCACCATTATTCGCCTGAGCTTTATGCCACGTCGGAATCACCTGAGCTCGTGATCTTCTGAAAGTTCCAATCGTGTACCTCGATGCGCTTGCCTACGTCCTCCAGGTTTTTCGTCACGATCTCCAACCAAAACTCGGCCAGACGGAGCTCAGCTGCAATCGATACGTACTTCATCTCGGCACGGTTGTAATCGCTGTTGCTCTTCAGATACGCGCGGTAGCTCTCGCGCTGAGCCTCGCGTTTCTTCTCCAAAATCGGGTTCACAGCAGGAGAGAACGTGCGATGAGCTCCGTTGCCCAGCGTACCGTTACGCCCAGCTTGCGGTGACGAAGTCGACACTTGACCAGATATTGTGACTGCTTTCACCGGGGTGGTGTGCGTCGCAGGAGATGACGAAGGAGCTCGAGCATTATGCAGGAACGGGCGGTGATTGTGGGTGTGGTGTCTGTAGCCATGTGGACCATCGTGTGCTTGCCCTCCTTTGTGAACTCCTTTGTTACCACGGTTTGAGGAGTGATAGTCGCCTCCGTCATTGTCTTCTTTAGCAAACCCCGGCCCACTCTCCTTGCCACCATTGTGTTTTTCCTCAACAGATTCCGTATTTGATGGCGGTCCCAGCGACGATGCAGACTCTGTAGGCGACTGTTTGGGTGTAGGTGGTTTTAAAGGCGCTTTATCTCCACTGCGGGCGCTGCTGCGACCGCGCGAAGATCCCGATCGCGAGTCAACATCGTCGCTTTGTCGTCGACGGGAATCCGACCGCGAACGACTTCTCCAATCCCGGTCACTTCGGCGAGGACTTCGACTACCCCGGCGTAAGCTGTTGCTGCGACGATGCGCACTGGGACTGCGTCCTCCCGGGCTGGGACTGCGATGTCGTGGACTCGGACTGGAGCTACGTCGGTGTGGACTTGGACTAGGGCTACGTCGGCGTGGACTCGGACTGAGACTACGTCGCCGTGGACTCGGACTGGGATTACGTCGCCGTGGGCTTGGACTGGGACTCGGCCGGCGTGGACTTGTGCCACGCTGATAATACGAAGCTGTACTATGACCTCGAGAACTGACACTGCGATTTCGCAGACTTCCACTCTGGCGGTGAGTGCTATAGCCTCTCTGCTGAGGACTGGGGCTGCGTCTACGTGGACTGGGACTGCGGCGTCGTGGAGTTGGACTACTTCGACGAGGAGACGGGCTGCGTCTCTGAGAACTGGGGCTTCGTCGACGCTGCACCACGTTACGTCTGTATGGGCTTGGACTACGGCGTCTCGGACTGCGGCTCCGCTGGTACTGGGCGAAGGCACGAGGGCTGGGGCTACGTCGACGAGCGCTGGAGCTGTACTGACGGGCGTTAGAGCTGTGCTGATGAGCGCTGGGACTGTGTCGACGTCTGAACTCTCGACTGGGGGCGCGCCTCTCGACGCTTTGGGGGGAACGGCTTCTGCTGCGTCGACTGGCACTGCGTGCGTCTCTGTTCCACTTGCTGCTGCGCTCCTGTCGCCGCTCGCTGGGGCTGCGCTGGCGCTGGTAGAAATCTGCGGGTCGGCGGCCTCTCCACGTCTTGCTGGGGGCTGCAGACGGCGCCACGACGCTGCGACTTCGGCTGCTGCGGCTAGGGCTGCGACTGAAGCTGCGACTGTGACGTCTTCGGCCGCGCTCGGGGCTGCGGCGGCGCGGCGAGCGACTGAAGCTGCGGCTGGCGCGGACTCGGCGGCGATCCATGGCGAAGGAGAAGGAGGAATGGCATGCGCCACACCAGCGGCACATCAATTCGATCGAGTGTACCTTCAATTCGGTACAGTTGCATTTTCAGCCAATCGGAGCGACGCATCTGACGTCAAGTTCCCAGAAGGAAACGCCCAGCAGCATGGCGCAGTATCGGTCCTCGCAGCGGCCGTCGCGCGCCGTTAGCGCGAGCCCCAGCGCCGCGCCCGTGCGTCTGATGGACCGCCGAGGCGTCTCAGAGCCTCTGCAGGCCGCGACGCAAGCGACGCGCATCTCAGGTCGCAAGAAGAGCCCCCAGACGCGTCGAAACAGCAAATTATACGTCCCCAAGAGCGCGTGTGACGACGACAGCCGCCACTCGCCGCCTCCTGTGCCCTGTGCGCCTCCCCCAATACCAGAAGCACCTCGTCCACCTGTGGAGAACGCTCAGGTGCTGCTCCAGCGTCTGAATACGTGGGAAACGCAGCTGAAAAGGTGACGAGACTAGAATCTGCTTGTAAAATGGGGAGATTGCAGACTAGGAAGCTGATTTTCTCTATTGTGATGATTACAGTAGTGACCAAGAAGAAGCAGAGCCAACGCGTGCAGAGTTGAGAGCGGTTTGTGTGGAGCTGATCAAGGCGTACCCGAGAACTGCCAAGAAATTGGTATTTTACTCTGCAAACAGTAGGAGAAATGTAGATGAAGCAGGTAATGACGGTATTTGTGTGTTCTGACTACGGGTAGCTCATAAACGAGCGCCTTTGGAAGAGCTGGTACCGGGAGATCGACGGACAGCAAGCGCCGTCGGTGTTGGCAGCTTGCTCGACATTCTATTCGAGTCTAGTGGACCAGTTGGAGAGTTCTGTGAGAAGACCGGGATTACTACCGGATCACGTGGATGGACTAAAGCACTCATTGCAGCTGTCACTTGTAGCATTGGGAGATGTGGCTCGGTATGAGCAAAATCGACTTGAGAAAGGGGAACTTCGCGACTGGGCTGCGGCAAAGATGTACTACCATCGAGCTTTGGAAGTTGCTCCATCGAACGGGAAAGTGTACAATCAGCTTGGATTGCTGTCAGTTCTTGAGGGAAAGCTAGTGGATGGGGCATACTTGTACGCACGTGGTCTCGTGTGTGAAAGACCGTTTGCCACTGGAAGAAATTTGCTTCACGTTCTACGCCGAGGGAAATCTGCTGGAAAGCAGCTTCAGACCCAAAAGCAGTCTTCTGGCACACAGAGTTACGAGATGATCGAGACATTTTCTGCGCATGCGCTTTCGTGCATGTACATCATACTGTCTCGCAAAGATCCGAAGTCAGAGTGGGACGACGCCGCGAAGTGTACGCAAACTGCGTTGCTTCAACTTCTGGACGTCTGCGACCAGCAGGATGAAGCGACACCGATTGACGGCCCTCTACTTGAAACCCTTTCGTCAACACTAACCCAAGCTGTTTGCTTGACGGTGGTCCTCACACATAACTCGCAGCACAGCATTGGCGGTGAGTCCAGTCTTGAGGCATTCAAAGGAGCTTTTGAAACCAATGCGGGCGGCGTCTCGACACAGAAAGCTTTCACACTGGGCAAGATAATAAGCACGACTTTGTTGTCGAAGCTCAGCGCTGTGCTGTCGGCTTCGGCAGAATCGACTCGAACCAAGTATTTTGCGAATGCGTTGATGCCAGCTCTCAACGTCTACGTCGACTGGCTTCATTTGCACCAAGCTCCCCTGTCCAAGTTGTCTTTTGCAGTACCTCTACAGCGCAGCTGCGTCGAGTTGTTCCACACCTTGTCCGCAAATGGTTTTGTTGAACGCGGTCTTTGCTGTATCAGGAACCGAAAGCGCGACGGTGATCTTTCTAGTGCTGCTTTACCGGAGGATCGAGAGATGAATGGATTTTTGCCGTATGTGGAGGTACTAGAGACACGATTCCCTGAAGGATTTACGCCCGAGAATAAGTTGTCTGAGCAGCTGACAGAGGAAGAACGTCTGGTGTTGCGCACAACACGATTTATGGCGTTGAGTGAGAGATATGCGTTTCCACAAGCAGCGCCAATCGCAGCTTCCGTCGTGAATTCGTTGAAACCTAACAGTTCCAATGGCGCTGCAGCGAAAGCAAGAAGTACTCCTTCCGTGGACTCAAGGAAAAGCAATGTGGCAGTGAATTTGGATCATTTCGCGTTTGATCCTGTTCTTAGTGGCCGCCTTTGTGTTCTATGCAGCAACACGAGTACTTTTGCGGGTGGCGTCTGCGAGTTTTGTGGCTATGAAGTCGACGATCTTGATGTCGACACTGTATCCGATGATGCAGAGGAATACGTGAACCAGCCCTCTTGGATCCAAGACTACGATGTGACGTACAACAACAATGACTCAAGTCCGGGACGAAGTCTCACCTCACCTCGTTCACCATCACTGCGCCGTCCTAGTTCAACGTCTTCATTGTCGTCTCATCAACCTGGTTCGCCTTTGTCACTGCCCGACAAGCTCGAGACGGACTTCAAGACGATTATGTCCATTGGCGCGGAGCATACGAACTATCAAGATAGCTTGGCAGCTACTGAGGACCAGCGTCAGCTGATTGTGATCGACGCTCCGAATGTCGCTATGCGGCACGGCAAGGGCAAGTTGTTTTCGTGCGCTGGAATCGAACTTGCAGTCAATTACTTTCAAGGGCTAGGTCATCGCGTGGTGGCCTTCATCCCGGACTATATGCTTCAGTCAGATGAAGAACGTGCTCTCCGTCAAGAGCAGGGTGAGATCCTCACTGCCGCGAAAATCCCTGACGATGTGTTGTTGCTTGAGTGCTTGGTACAGAAGGGTGTACTTATACCAACGCCGCCACAGGACTACGACGACTCGTACTCCATCCAGTACGCTGGCTTGCACGACGGATACGTTGTGACTAACGATTTGTTTCGGGACCACATTGTCAATATGGTGGGTCCGCGTGAACGTAAGGTGGCCATGCGTGCATGGCTTCGGGCGCACCAGATCTCTTACTCGTGGGTGCGGAACGAATTTCTGCCGAACCCGAACTTCAGGTGCGAGGCAAGCATGTACGTCTTGGCTGGATAGCATGTAACTAACTGTGTTGGTTGTTGCTAGGTTTCCGGATGCTGTTGGCGGCGCTTTGTAAGCAAGCCTTTGGTCCCACCCCTGCGGTAATTCGCGTGGTTGAACACGCTATCAGGATCGTGAGACGATGCACTTCCTCTGCTCGCGCCGGAAGTTGAAGTTTAATGGTTGGACACTAGCACACCGTTCGCTTGGTCGAGCAATGTGAGCAACGCTGTACAGTACCTGTACCTCTACCGCTGGCACCACCCAGCGAGACGATTCCTCAAAGGTAAACGCCATCAAACGAAGCCCTGCTTTCTGAGACGCGCTCTTAAGTGAGGTGCGCTGATCGGCGATTTTAACCTGTACGAACACGAATCGCGCTGTCGAAAACCTCACCAACACCTGCACTTTAGCTAGCCAAGTTTTCAGCAAGGACATTAGTCGAGGATGACACTAACTACATAAATACACTCCAGCATTTTCAGCATGTGAAGGTTGCGCAGAGCTCCAAGAAGTGAGCAAAGCGTTGGTGGGGAGAGGTTCATGAAACCTTGTCGAAATTACATACTACGTGCATGGTACGGGGTGTGTGTGGTGACGAAACCCGTCGTGAAAACCTCTCGGTGTCCTCGTGTCGCCATCTCACGCCACTCCGCCTGCGCATCTGTGTGCCTGTCAGTCGGTTGCCTGCCCATGTGCGTCTAGTGGAAGAGCTGGGACACCGACTTTTTGCCGTGGATGTTCTGGATAGCCTGTGCCAGCAGCGGCGCAATGTCCAGCTGGACGATCTTCTCGTTGCCCTCGCAGCTCTTTGGCAGCGGCGTGGTGTTGACGACCACGACCTCCTTGAGCGCCGACTTCTTAATGCGTTCGTTGGCGGCGCCGTTGAACAGTCCGTGCGACGCAAAGGCGTACACGTTGCGTGCACCGTGGTCAGCCAGGTGCTGTGCGGCCTTGCACAGCGTGCCGGCCGTGTCGATCATGTCGTCGACGATGATGCAGTCCGATCCTTCCACCTGGCCCACCAGGTCCATGCGGTCGATCTCACCGGCCTTGATGCGCTGCTTGATGATCATGGCGAGGCCCGTGTTGGGCAGGCCGTACTTGCCCACGAGCCACTCGCGGAACTTCTTGGCGCGTGCCACGCCACCAGCGTCAGGAGACACCACGACGGGGTTCACGAGTTCGTGGTTGCCAAAGTACGACACACCCACGAGGCCACCGTCCAGGTTGTCCACGGGCACGTGCGGGCCGAAGAAGCCCTGGATCTGTCCGCAATGGAGGTCCACTGCAATGACGCGGTCGACGCCCATGGCCTCGAGCAGACGAGCAACGTCAGCGGCGGAAATGGGTACGCGGGCCGCCATCTTGCGGTCCTGACGCGCGTAGCCGTAGTACGGGATGACGGCGGTGATGCGACGTGCCGAGGAGCGCCGCATGGTGCTGACCATAAGCAGCAGCTCCATGAGGTTTTCGTTCACGGGCACGCACGTGGGCTGCACGATGTACACGTCCTTGCCGCGCACGTTCTCGTGCACCATGAGGTTGACTTCTCCGTCCGCGAAGCGCTCGACCGTGATCTTGCCCAGCTCGACGCCCACGAGCTTGGCCACGTTGGCCGCCAGCTCGTGATTGGCGTTGCCGCTGAAGATCTTGAGGCCGTTGATCTTGGGCTGCTTGGCCACGGGCGCCGCCCGCGGGAACGAGTCCTCGGCCAGCGCCGCCGACTGCTGCGTCTGCTGCTGGGCGCCGAGCGCGGCGCCGGCGGCCGTGACGCCCATGGCCAAAGCGGCGGACGAGAACTTGCCACTGCGAGCGACCAGTTGGCGGAACATGAGGCCTCGAGCTGTCGGGAGCGTCTTGAGAAATGCTGCTATAATTTGGCTGGCCGAGACCTTGTATTAGGATAGAGAGGGCGGTATCAGCGTAGACGGGGGACTATGAGGATGCAAAGGGAAACCCGTCTGCGTTTATATATGGTGTTCGGTACACTATCTAATGTACAGTTGGTGTTCGCTCGCTACGTACGCTGCCACCAGAATCTGCGGCGAACACGGCGTCGCCCTTGTGACGTTGCTGGCACTCGCCCATTCGCCATGACGACCCGCGTGCTGCTCATCGACAACTACGACTCGTTCACGTACAACATCTTCCAGGTGTGCTCTGTCTTCTGTCCGTCTGTTCCCTCTCCTCTCTCCTTCTGACTCTCTGTCTCTTTCATCCGCAGTACATGGCCCAATTGGGGGCTCATGTCGAAGTAAAGCGCAACGATCAGATCACTCTGGACGAGATCCGAGAGATGAAGCCCGACCGCATCATGATCTCGCCCGGACCGGGCTACCCCAAGGACGCGGGCGTGTCCTGCGACGTGATCCGGGAGTTTGCGGGTCAAATCCCCATCGCGGGCGTGTGTCTGGGCCACCAGTGCATGTTCGAGGTCTTCGGCGGAAAGGTGGACCACGCAGGAGAGATCGTGCACGGCAAGGCGTCCGTCATGGTGCACGACGGCAAGGGCCTGTTCAAGGGCATGGCCCCGGAGTTCAAGGCCATCCGCTACCACTCGCTCGTGGGACTGCCCGAGACGCTGCCCGACGCGCTCGAAGTCACGGCCACCGTTAAGGGAACCGACATGATTATGGGCGTGCGGCACAAGAAGTACAAGGTCGAGGGCTGGCAGTTCCACCCGGAGAGCATCCTCACGGAGGACGGCCTCAAGCTCATCCAGAACTTCCTCGACATGTGAACGACAAGTGTCTTGCGCCGAAAAACGACCTGCCGTGAAGCAAAATACAGTACCAGTACGAGCAAACCTCGCGCTTGCTTGTTATTTGTCGTCTTCTATTACACAGAACCCGGGCTTATTACTGCATAGAGGCTCACGAGAGCACGCCTCACACCAGGTATTAGGACGTCTGACATAGCGTCCGCACACAGCTAAAAGCAAGCGAGGCAAATAGGTTGCTTCGTGGAAAGATGACACTCGACCCACTTCTACAGCGCTCAGTTTCGAGGTGGCTCTTGAAAATGCCACAGTATAAGATGACTAGTCCTCCGAGAAAATAAATGTTAGGTCCTGCTCGGACCCTGGGGAAGCAGGCGACACAAACTGCATTGTGCAAAACAACCAAGATAGCACTTAATGTGAGTCCAAGCTTGCAGCAATCTGCATCAAGACTAGCTCGCACCTGCAACCGATCGATCGACGGCCGGTTTTCCACAGACCAGGAGAGAAACTTTTGAAACTGCTGCGACGTCATTGTGTTCCGTGACTGATGCAGGATCGTCTAAGAAACAATCACCATCGTCAAACTCTGCAAAACATCTATGTGGCTTCACGCCCAGTAGACAACGTACCTCAATTCCCGGAACATAGAGCCAATCGTGAGCTCGCAGTGCAGAGAAACATTTCCGAATGGCATCTAACTTTCGTGCTTCTTCGCTGGCAGGAATGGCCAAGCTTGCCAACCGCTGGCATTGCTCTTCTGTGAGCCCCAGCTGTGCTCGCAGGGACAAAGAGAATTCTGAGTTGTCTGACGCCACTGCAATCAGCGCTTGGTTTTCTGCATTGGCGCGCCGAATCTGTTCTCAATTATGTGTCATCTAAATAGTTAATACATCATTCGCGCCATGACTTCAGATCAATTCGAGAGACCGTACCGCGTCCGTATTCCGGGAATGCTGGCCGAGGATACGCGCCATCAGCTCCATTTTGGCGTCCTTCGACATCTGCGCGTGGCGAAGGTGTTCTCCCGAGCTGTACTCTTCACAAACACAACCAAATCCCATTAGACACGGCATCCAGCACTTCACATTAACAACTTCTCCACATACCCAATGCAGTCGCCAACTCTTCTGCGTTGCCCGTGCCGAACTCGTGGGTTTTGAGCATATTCAACGAGCTCTCGAGCTTGGATACTTCTCCTTCGTACGTCTCCACCATTCCTTTCTTCTTCTCACGCCGCACTCTGGCAGACGCTCGGTTGCGTTCCAGCCGTCTCTGTCTCCGGTCGTCCTCCTCCTGCAATTTCTGATAGATGGACAGCAAGTCGGGCGTGCGCATGATCTGCTTGATCTCCTCCGAGCCCATGAGGGACGGGTCTGTGCCACTCACACGAGCCAAAAGCGCAGTATCCATGGACAAACCGCCCGTACTAGCTGCAAACTGCGCCGCCGAGATCTGACTGGCCTGAGTGGCGTCCTGTCGCCCCAGTTTGAGCGCCAAGGACATCCCAGCGGCCGTTGGAGCTGGAGCTACAGGTACTGGGCCCTTCTCGGCTCCTGTCATCATCTGGAAGCCCGCAGCGCCGCCTCCGTCCTGGAAATTCATCGTGCGCATCCCCTCGGAGGGACTGGGCTGCGTCGCATTGGTTCCTGGGCCTTTAGCGGCCTCTGGACGCCCGTTGCTCGTCATGAACATGAACTGGCTCGGGTTGGAGCTCTTCCATTGGCGCGAATCGGCCTCCGCCTTGGCGCTGGACTGGCTCAGCAGGTTGTAGCCGAAGGGGAGGCCTGCAGACGCGCCCTGGGACGTCGGAGGCATGTACGAAGGCAGCGAAGAGGGCAGGTCGCCGTCGCCGCCTTGGTTCTGCATGATGGGGACTGCGTGTCTTGGCTTTTGTATGCAAATGGCATCGATGACGCAGAGTGGGTAGACAGGTCCCTCTACAAGGGAATGTACCTGGACGGTTCCGTGTACAGAGGGTCGACGGTTGTTTTCCCGCCAAAAAGGACTGACGTCAGCTTTGAATAGCTTTTGGGACAGTTGGGTAGCTGGTCAATGGGTGTCGACGGATTCCTGCGCTCGCTGCGTGACGCGGTGGAGCAGACGCATCTGCATCAATTCAAGGGCCAAACGCTCGTGGTGGACGCGCTCTCCTGGCTGCACAAGGCGTACGTTCGCTACAGCTGCTGCTAGATAGATAGAAGCCTCTCTAACGTCCACTGCAGTTGCTATGGCTGCGCGTTTGAGCTGTCGACAGGCAAAGAGACGGACACGTACGTCCAGTATATGCTGAGGAAGGTGGACATGATGCGTAGCTGTGGAGTGGCCAAGGTCATTCTCGTGTTCGACGGCCAGCGCCTTCCTCTAAAGGTACTGAATGGGTAGGAGACAACAGAGCTGAGTGTGGTGGTAGATACGCTGACACTCATTGCATTCCTGTTGCAGTCGTCCACTCAGAAAAAGAGACAAAGCTACAAGGAGGACAACCGCAAGCGAGCGCTACAGGCTATGGCAGCTGCCAAGAGGATGCAAGGAAATGACCGGCAGGATGAATTCAACCGAGCCTATCAGCTCTTCCAACGGGTGCGTTCGTACTGGAATTGTCAATGGAGGGGGTGAGGTGTTGGACCTGATGCAAAGTTTTGAGGGTGGGCTCCAGTCAGTCTCGATCACTTCGGAGATCATTTCGACTGTGATGGATGCGCTGCGAGCTGCCAGAGTGCCGTTTGTGGTGGCTCCGTTTGAAGCGGATGCACAGGTATGAGCGCACTGGGATGGGATTTGGGATGAATGTGTTTGGCTCATTGTAGGCTTTGGTATAGATGGTGTGGATGTGCAAAGAAGGTTTGGCGTCTGGAATTGTGACGGAAGACTCGGATGTGGTGGTGTATTGCCTTACCGCGGACGTTTCGAGCCCTGTGCTCGTCAAGCTGGAGGATAATGGATCGGTACAGGTAGGAACCGCATCAAACACACTGCCCAGCGCGACGAAACCAGCTACTAACGTCTTCTGTGCTCGTAGGCTGTATCGCGGTCCATTCTTCGCAGGAACTCAGAGAAGGCTCCATGTACGTTGAGCACCAAGTTTTTGATCAATAAATTGCACACTGATGTACGTGATGTTAACCTTCCTACGTAGCAAACGCATTGTTGAGGAAAATTCATTTCCTGACATCGGGTGAGAAGGAAGCCACACGGATGTTTGTCCAAGTGTGCGTGCTGGCTGGCTGCGACTTCATCGACTCGCTTCCAAACGTTGGGTTTGCCGTAAGTGCTCAGCCTATTCACCATTGTGTAGTTTTTACTGAAATACTAAGCTTTCGTCATGCTTAAAGACGGCCTTAAAGCACATCTTCAACTTCCGCGGCGCACCAGCTCACTTGCGTGTCCAGCGTCTCGTGAGCAAGCTTTCAAGCTCTGGTACAAAAGTCCCGAGTGACTTTATGCAGCAGTTCCTGAAGGCAGAAACCATTTTCTTCCACCACATCGTATTCAACCCGAAGAAGCGCAGTTGTGAATTCCTCATCAACGAAAGACACAATAACTGCTTCCCCGATATCCTTCAGCGTGCAAAAGAGTCCCTGGGAATCAACTCCGATGACGCGGAATTGGATTTGACATCAACCGCCGAGCAGGACGATCTGCACAAAACCGTGACGTCCACGAAAAGTTTTCTTGGCCAGGTTCGTTCACGTGTCATTGTAGAGCAAATCTACAAGGGTGAAGTGTGCGCTCGAACCCTTCGCAGTGCCCCCGAAACTCCGGCGAGCTCACAAGACTTGCAGCGCTCCAACGGGTTTCAATCTGGGCGTACGGGATTGAACATACCTGGCAACATGGTAGATTCACACAGCACTGACAGCGCGTTTGGTGATCATTTGGACGAGGCTGAGCGAGGCTTTCGGCCAACCGTAACGCGAAGAGAAGTAGTCAAACCTTCTCCAGAAAACATTGCAGAGCAGCTCGAGAAGAAGAAGCGGTTGCAAGCTCTTGAGCGTGAAAAATCACTTCAAAGTTTGATGAGCACCTACAAGATGAGAGCAGCAGCGGCTACTGTCGAAGTGCAAACTACGACGAGATGTGCCAATGTTGTGGATGAAGAGCAAGCCACCACCGGTTTGCTCGGGAAAATCAGCTCCAGCACTACGAAACTGTCGATAGCGTCGACGGACATTCTGTCTACTACTGCAGAAGTGGTGAAGACATCAAAAGTTGCTTCAACCTCAATGAAGGAACTCGTTGCAAGACACTCGCAGTCTGCCCATATCTCAACAACTCGCAAGGATGTCGCTTCAAGGTCCAAGCAACCAGTTGTGCCACAAAGTGCGCCAGAGTCTAGAAAGAGATCACGCCCAGCTCCAAAATCCGTTGCTAACAGTGCACGAAAGGCATCCAAGACGGCTTTGGGCAGCAAGAAGACCCTGTTTGACTTTTTCCAGAAGCAATAAACCTGTACATCCGAAGACACATGTTAATCCAAAAAAAAAAGTTGAACACTCACGCACACATTTCATGTTGTCTCCAGTTGGTGGGTGAGCGCTGCTCACGAAGACAAACTTTGCTTTGCTTCACCGCCGTCTGCGTCGTATCGTCGGGCGCTTGTATCTGCCTCTCAAATACGCGCGCCCGTATCGAAGCCGTTCTCCGTCTTGAGGTGCTCCTTGATGAGCTTGGACACGCTCTTGAACTCGGGGTTGCTGGCGTCGTTAGCCAGCTGGAAGATGGCCGACTCGACAGACGTGATGTAGGCACCGGACTGGCGCATGCGCTCCAGCGCCATGGAGCGGTTGTAGCTCGTGGAGCTGGAGACTGCGTCCGAGACCACGTGCACGTCGTATCCCTTGTCCAGCAGGTCCAGACACGTCTGCAGCACGCACACGTGGGTCTCGATGCCGCAGAGCAGCACCGACTTGCGTTGGGGCATGTTGGTCGTCAGGTGGCGCTCCACCTCGGGCACGAGCATGGAGAACTTCATCTTGTCAAAGATCTTGACGTCCTTGGCGTCCTCCAAGTTGCTGGAGATCTCGGACACGGTACCGCCCAGTCGGGAGCCGTACTGGGTCGTCACCACCACTGGCAGGTCCAGCACTTTGGCAGCGGAGACCTAAAGGGATGGAACTACATTGTTAGTGGGGGTGAGGGGTCCTTTGTATCGAAAAAGATATCAACGCTCTGACCATCGTATTGGTCCCGTGGATGACGGTGGGCAACTGGAACGTCAAGCCACGGAAGACCTCCTGGATGTCGCACACGAAGAGCACGCTGGACTGCGGCAGGAGACGTCCTAGACGCTTGCCGGCGGAGCTTAGAGCTGCCATGATGATCTTCTTCTTTTGTTTGCGAATCCTATTGAAGAGTGAGCGGGCGTACTGTATACTGAAGCCAAGTCGGCTTGCTACTGTAGTCACTTTGAAATGCTAGACTCAAGCGGAGATGAAGGCGAGAGGGATAAGTTACACGAGTAGGAGTGAATTTCTAGGTCTTCATCTACGCGCAAAAAGGCTATGGACAGCTCGACCCGCTTCGGTCGGGCGCTCAAGACGAAGTGACTTACACACAATACTTGGACTTGGTGGCCGTGGGGGTGGCAGCGGGGGTCGCCTCCGGAGCCGCGGTGGTCGGGGCGGGGGTCTCCGTCTGCGTCACTTCCGGAGCGGTGGTCTCGGACTCGCCGTTCACGCTGTCGTCCTGGGTGTGCACCTGGCCGGCGCCGCCCTCCGAGGCAGCAGAAGCCTCCTGAACAGGGGCATCCGTAGCGGGGGCGTCCGTGGTGGGGGCGTCCGTGGTGGGGGCGTCAGTGGCAGGAGCCTCCGTCACAGGGGCGGTGGTGGCAGGCGCGGTAGTCTCGGGGACAGGGGTCTCCTCCTGCGTCGTCTCCTGCGTGGTCGAGCCTGACGACGAGGTCTGCTGCTGCTCCTGCTGCTGCTCCTGCTGCTGCTCCTGCTGCTGCTCCTGCTGCTGCGTGGTCGAGGACGAGTCGCCCGAGGGGCAGAAGGTCACCACGAAGTCCGTGCCGAACGCGCACGAGTGCGTCTTGGTGTCGTCCTTGGGGTACTGGTAGGCGTCTTCGCAGCCGTTCTGCAGGCACGTGATGGTCTCGCACGTGTCCTTGCCCGTGTTGGACTGCGGGGTGACCTCCACCGCCGTGTTGAAGCCGATGCCGCTGTCCGAGTGCTCCATGCACTCCTGTAGACTCGTGCAGTACTCGTAGCCGGCGTCGAGGCGCGGCGGGATGATGCCGACGTCGTACCAGGCCAGGTCCAGGTCGCCCATGGTGGCGAACTCGATGAGCGTGGCGGCGTCGCTCGAGCCGTTGCGGAAGTGGCCCTCGTAGCCCTTCTCGATGGTCTTGTCGACCGACGCGCCCGACGCGATGGTCTCGCTCTCGTCCGTGTAGACGCTAGCGAGGCGCGTGTAGAGCTCAATGTCGCCCGAGCAAGCGTTAGAGATTGTGACCGTGAAGGCGTTGGCGGCAGTGGCGAGCACCGCGGCGGAGGCACCTGCGAGCGTGACGATGCGAACCATTGTTGCTGCTGTCGTGAAAAACGAAGGCGCTGCTGCGGAGGAAGTTGGTGAATGAGGCTTTGCTGGTCGTGCTGCGGTCCCCCACCACAGCCAGACACCACAAGGACACGCCAGCGCCAGATGACCACATGCCGCGACTGGATACAAGCACCAAAAGCGAACTCAGAAACGGCAGTGACAGCCTCGTCCATACTGGAGCACAGTGCCGCCCGGCCTCTGCCTAGAGCTCATGGTTTCTGCATGGCCATCTGGGCCTGCACGCGAACAGACAAAAGTCGGGCTCCGCAACGCTCGATTCGGCTGGCTCCACAAATGGCGGCATCGAGTTGTTGAACACCTGACTGCCGACGCTCGTCTTATCTACAAGCGTCGAGACGAAGTGCCGTCAGCTATCCGAGTAGGACAGCGAAGGCACCGCTGTCGAGTGCTGTCTATTGTCCTCGTAGAGGCAAAAGGCACCGCCGTCCCCAGCGTCAAAATTTATAGGGCAGACAATCGCCGCCGTTCTCAAGCTCGTGGAGGAATCAAGACGCGCTGCGCCATTGTCGACACTTTCGCGACCGGATCTCCGGCAGATGATATCGCGCCAGCAGCAGCAGGTCCGTCGTCGCCTTCTCCGAGACTTGCGACTTGGGCTTTCTCGTCGTCCTGCTGCCCGAAATGGCTGCAGAGCTCCCACCACGAACTCCGGCAGATGTCGCCAGTCGTCTGCCCTGAAAGAACTCGCAGGTGATGGCTCTCGGCGCGGCAGCTGGAACCACCAAAACGCCATTTCAGAAGGAATATGTCGCTTGCGAGTAACCTCACCATGGTAGCGGCACCGCATCGTTGCTGCTTCGGAGCCCTTCCTACCCTTACAATGCTGCACGTCGTGGGGGATAGAGGTTCTATCATAGAGCATCTTGTCGATCGACGCTGTCGTGCATTGCGTGCATTTGCCTTCCTTGCGCACTCAAAAAGCGTCCGATCTGCGATGTACATGCAGCTCAGTGAGTCACCGATCAACTCACCAATGCCTCGATAGTCGACAGCTTGTAGCAGTCGGTCGTAGATTGGCAGCACCGAGTTTACCAACCGCACCGTCGCTCAAATGATAAAGAACATCTTGTCTACCAAAGTGCATCGGGTTGGTAGCAGGCACTTATCGCTCCTCTTCACCATGAGGTCCTCCTCCACTTCGCTCTTCGTGGTCATAATTATCAATGGAATTATCTAAATCAAGGCAAAATTATATTGTCCCTTTCACCTTGGTGGGCATAATTAGCTGTGGAATTAGCTTAACTAAGGCAAAATTAAATTGTGCCTTTCAGCCACTTGGAGACAAGTTCATTGTGGTCAGAATTAGCAATGGAATACGCTAAAGCAAGGCAGATAAAATAGTTATGACATCATTCTTAAGTACRATMTAGTGTCCAATTTAACATATATTCTTCGGTACTCCTCCAAAATGTAGCCAAGTCTTCTATTTCCGCCTTCAAAGTTACAATTAGACCGGCCTCCCTTCGGCGTCATGGTGCTCACCGACAAACAGCGGCAGGATCTGTGCGTGTGTGTGTATGACTGCATCCCTCCCCCTCTCGTCTAACTCTTCCCCTTCCTTCTCCTCTACAGCCACCAGGCCATGCTCGACTACCTCGTGGGTATGGGCGAACGCTTCGCCGACTCGGCCGCCGCCTTTGAAAAGGAAGCGGACGTGACCAAATCCAGCGACGGCAAGCACGCGGGGCTCTTGGAGAAGAAATGGACGTCCGTCATCCGCCTACAGAGAAAAGTCATGGAGCTAGAGACCAAAGTGGCGCAGCTGGAGGAGAACGCCAAGCTGGGCGGCGTCCTGAGTCGCAGAGACGTCCTGGGCGCACGTCAACGCACCGAGTTCCTGCCCCGCGCCCCCGCTAAGTTCTCACTCACGGGCCATCGCTCACCCATCACGTGTGTGGCTTTCCATCCGGTCTTTAGTGTGCTCGTGTCAGGCAGTGAAGACGCCACCGTCAAAGTCTGGGACTTTGAGACGGGCGAGTACGAACGCACGCTCAAGGGCCACACAAACCCCGTTCAGGCGGTGGCGTTCAATGTTCCTGGTTCGTTACTGGCGTCCACGTCCACAGATCTGTCCATCAAGATCTGGGACTTCTCGAGCGACGGAGACTACGAGTGTCTGCGCACACTGCGAGGCCACGATCACAACGTCTGCGGCATTGTGTTTGGACCCGATCTCGCTAGCGACCGACTGTACTCGTGCTCGCGAGACAACACCATCAAAGTATGGGAACTGTCGACGGGTTACTGTGTCAACACGCTTAGTGCCGGCCACAGCGACTGGGTGCGCGACGTGGCGGTGAGTGACGACGGACTCTATCTCGCTTCGTGTGGCAACGACCGCTCCATTCTCTTTTGGGACCTCCAGCACATGCGCGTACTGCAGTCCATCCGGGAGCATGAACACGTTGTGGAGAGTGTGGTGTTTGCCAAGACAGGAATTCAGGAACAGGTTATCGAGCGCGCACATGCCAAGAAGCTCGCGGCGACTGGCGCACTCACCCCGTCCAACGGAAGCAGCTCACCGGAGTCAAATAACCGTGATATGATCAGCAGTATGGCGGGTGAACCTACTGGAGCTGTTGCTGCCATAACTGCCTCTTCCGTTCGTCGCATGAAGTTTCTTCTGTCGGGATCGCGCGACCGCACAGTCCGTCTGTGGGAAGCCTTTAGCGGCATGCAGCTGATGGTCTTTGCTAGTCACGAGAACTGGGTGCGTGAAGTTCGCTTCCACCCCAGTGGCAAGTACGCTCTCAGCGCAGGCGAGGACAAGACGATTCGCGTTTTTGACATTGAGGTGAGTCCGATCATAACGTTTGTGCTGAGTGTTGCGGGTGTTGTGACGAGTTATGGTCGTTGTTATTCCTTACAGACTGGTCGTTGCGTGCGAACTTTGGACGATGCGCACAGCCACTTCGTGACGTGCCTGGACGTCCACCCAAGCCTTCCGCTGATCATCTCTGGTGGGATCGACAAAATCATCAACGTGTGGGAATGTGTATAAAGGTAGAAGCAGCAGCGGCCGCTCTCCAGCTTAAATCAAGCTATCAGTCTGAATATTAGCAGCGAGTCGCAGTAAGTGGCGCCGGATTCGGAGTCATGATGGCAGTTCTCACTTAGCCTCCAGTTGCACGGACAACTCGATGCAAGTGTAGACTCGTAAGCGGCGTGGACAATTTGTTGAATGGTGACAAACCTGTTTGGCTGATGAGTCGATGACGGCTGAGGGGGAGGAAAGTAGAGTAGTCAAGTGACAGTAGGAGGCTCTCGAACGAGTCTGGCTCAGGTTGCTGCATGCACTTCAACTGGCGCATTGGCGTGTTAACAAGATACTACTACGATGCACCACCACGACTTGCAACCACCGGAACAAACTCCATTGGATAGATCTGCCTGCTGTCCTGTTCACCTCCACCGCCTTGCTCCTGAAGTTTGATTATCTGTAGCAACAAACCCCCAACTAGCAGTAGCGCACACAGACACAAGGGACGCATTTGATCTCATCGAAATATTACCGCGAATTAATCGGCCTACCAAGACTGGCGTCCTCGTCCCCAATTCCGGTCCTTCCACTCCGTGACGAAATGGTCGAAGCCAGACGCTGCAGTATATCCAAGCGGAGGGCGACGCCCCTCTCCACGACAGCAAGAAACACGACAAATCTGCATCGCCGGCGCCTGTCAACAGTCGTCCGCTCTGCGCTGCTCCCTCGTTTTCACCGCTGCCCTGTACAAAGTCGCCGCATCTCGCTGCTCACTGCAGCCGAAGCGTGACTGGACAGACTGACCCCGCTTATCTCAGGCGGCGAGCCTCACGCTCCCACTCGAGCAGGCACAGGATGTCGCCCTCGCGGACGGGGCCCTTGACGTTACGGATGATCTTACGCTTGTCGTCCTGCAGGAACTCGACGCGCACCTGGGTCACGTTACCCGTGTTACCCGTGCGTCCGAGGACGTTCACGACCTTAGCCAGCATGTAGTCACGAGGGGCATCCTGAACAGCAGCAATGGCAGCCAGTTAGTGCGTTGAATTCTCTATTGAAATCAGGCAATTGCAGCTCCAGACGCCCAGGAGAAGCCGCAGCAGCAGCGTAGCATTGTTCTGATAGAAAGCGTCCACTTTGGCCTGTATTTGCTGCGCTCCTAGACGTCCGTTGCCTGCGCAGAAGGTCGGACAAGAAGCGCCTGCGTCTCCTCTTGATGGTCGTGTGGCACTCGCCCTCCGACCGCCTCCGCGTTGCACATGCACAAGCCGGACGCTAAGCACTCACCATTTTTGCGTTAGATGTCGATGAGGTAGTGCAGTAGAATGCGAGGAATGGTGCGGCCGGCGCCGATTCCAAGCCGCGCTTAAATTCGCCACCCGCCCGGCTAGGCTGGGGCGACCCGCTTTTAAGCGCGCTTAAGCGGGACCCGTGACCACCAACCAATCAATCGAGGCCGGGTTACGACTTTGGGGTACAGTAGGGGTACACGCGAACATGGCTACATATGTGCAAGTTGAAGTGCCCTCCCTAGGTGGAGCCGAACTTGTCCTGCCACTGCTGGTACCTCCGCAGAAGCTGCTGCGCCGACGGTTTGGTCTTGCGCAATGCAGCCAAGACGTCATCGGGCTGTACGTGGCCCAGCAGTTCTCTCCAATCTGCAACAGACGCGTCTCGACCTTGGTTACTGCTGGGCGGACTGCAGTCCGTGGCTTCCAACTTGGCCATGAGACGACGTACTGGTGCCATACAGGCCTCTTTCGCTACGAGTTTAATGTCTGCTCCAGAGTACCCTTCCGTCTGCTTCACAGCTTCAGTGAAGTCGAGCGTCGATGGGGTGTAGGGCTCCAGTAATGAAGCGAAGAGCGCCGCACGAGCGTCGGCAGAGGGCAAGTCCACGAGCACGCGCTTCTCAAGTCGACGCAGCATTGCGGCGTCCAAGTCCCAGGGCAAGTTACTTGCTGCAAGCACGAACACGACGTCGTCCGTCTTAGTGAGTCCGTCCATCTGGATCAGCAGCTCGGTCTTCATCCGACGACTGGCCTCGTGCTCTTGGCCTCCTCCTCCGCTGTCTCGTTGCCCCATGATCGAGTCGATCTCGTCCAGGAAAATGGTGGATGGTGCGTGGTGTCGCGCCAGCTCGAACAGCATTCGGATGAGCTTCTCAGAGTCGCCACGGTACTTGCTAACGATGGACGAGGCCGAGATGTTGAAAAACGTCGTGCGGCACTCGGTAGCCACCGCCTTGGCCAGCATCGTCTTGCCGTTTCCAGGTGGACCGAAGAGTAAAATGCCCGTCCATGGAGAAAGCAAGCCTTGGAACAGTTGCGGGTACTTTAGAGGCATGACGACAGCCTCCTTCAGCAACCGCTTGGTCTCCTGAAGCCCGATGACATCGTCCCATCGGACGTCCGGGTTCTTCTGGAAGATCTCACGCGTAATGGTCTCCGCTAGAGGTCGAAGCTCCAAGTCGTGTGCGAACGATGGCAAAGGCTTCAGAAGTCGCTCCTCGATGGATTCTTCTTGCTGCTGCTCATTCGCGTGTTGAGTTTCTTTGGAGATGCCGGCCTTGCCATTCCGAGTTAGGTTCTGGGCCGGCTTCTGTCCGACGAGTCCAAGATCAACAGTCGAGTCGTCTCCTGGAGACTGGTTTGCGTCTTTGCCTGCTCTAGCTGACGCTGCTGCATTGTTAGCATTATTGTGGATCGTTCGCATCGCGACATTGTTCTCCACTCGCGCCTCCGTTGGCATGTGTGGAGACGTGTACTCGTTGCGTCGAGCTCTCTTCGCAGCAGCGGCAGACTTTTTATCGTTCGCAGATCGAGCTCTGTCCTGTTCATCTGGAGACAATCGACGCACAAGTTTTGGTCGTTTGCCAAACTTGATCTCCTGGAAATCCTCGTACTCCTAGCCACTCGTTAGGACCGTCCCAAAAACTACATGTACTTTGGTTTAAGTTTCACGTACCTGGACAATCCGCAGCAAGTCCAAGTTCTCGACGACCTCAAATTTGGAGAGAGCGACGCCTGCTTCTTGCTGGAGCTTCTCGGCCGTTTGCAAGTACCCGTTCTCCGTACAATGCTGCAGCATCATGACCAAAACGTTGCGTCTCCGATCTATCAATCGCTTCTCTTCCTACGTGATCAATAGACGATTGATTAGCACTCACAAACTCCAGGAGGCTAGGACCAAGAAGCGAGGCTTACTGCGAGTCGGCTTTCGTTCTGCGCCTTCAACTGCATCAAGGAGCTCATGGCGACGAGGGTCAAGCGTATCACAAGTCGCAGCAGACACTTGTCGTTTTGGTTTTGCAGGCCAATGCGGTTTCAGCTTTGCTAGCGGTGGAAATGGCTTTGAGCTGCTATGGACAAGCTTTCCAGAATGCACTTCACAATCGTCGATCTTGAAGAGCCGCATACTTAGATCACCGCAGGATGCAGACCATTCATGACGATGTGACAGTCCTAGTAACTGAGCGAGAGCTTCAGGCACGAGCTACGAGACCTGATGGATCCAATGCGGCCACCACTGCTCTCCAGTATGTCGTCGAGAACGCTGGCTTTGATGTTGTCACGTTCCGTGTGGATTTCAGCGAGTCGGCCAATGTCAAACTGCATCGTCCTGGTCACGAATCCAAGGCACTGCAGAAAGCCACACAGGAGTTGGTCTTTGAGTGTGAACTACGCCCATTTGAGAGACGTGAACTCGCGTACGTGGTCAAGAGAGGGAAAAAGAGGGCGTTTGTGCGTGTTCACTACCAAGTTACAGCGGTGGTCACTCCGTCTGTGGACATAATTGTCAATGCTCGAGCGAGAACTGCGATGATACTTCAGCAGCAACTACTTCGAAGCAACAACTTGTTTCACCATGTCAGCAAGTGGAAAACAATCACGTGTCGACCTCAATCTGAAGTGGAGAGAGCTATCACTGAAATCAATAGGTACTGTCGAGACTTTGGAGACGTGTTCGTAGACGCCAACTTTCCGCCCAACGCACAATCTCTCTACGATTCCGAAGTACCAGACAAGTTATCTGAAGCCGATTCGGCAGTGTACACACTCTGCTCGTGGGAGCATTTGCACCACGTGATTGACTCGTCGTGGGTTTTGATGGCTCCTTCCTCTAAATCCTCAACGCATCAGTCGGAGACGGTTGTTTCGTTCACGTCCGGCCTTCCATCACAAGACTCTTTCCTGTGTGCACTGTCGATCTTGGCTCCGTGTTGCGACTTGTGGTTTTACAAATGGTTTCCATCACTGCGCTCCGTGTCGGAGATTGAGGATATGGCAGCCATCTCTGTTGCTCTTTGCAACGAGGGTCTTACATGGCAGCACGTTATCATTGATCTCTTCTTTCCTTCGTTTCCGCTTGGACAGGGCTTAATGACGCCTCGCAATGTTCATGGGGAGCTGTACGCAATGATTCTCCACAAAGCTTACGCGAAGTTAAAGGGCAGCTATGCAGCGGTCTCACACATTCCGCCGATCGCCATTTTACAAGAACTAACGGGGTCACTTTGGTGCGTTAGCTTTTTCAGTTTTGTATGCTCTTGTAGTTTGTTCTCTACTGACAATGATTTGTAGGGTCTGCCTGTATCGTGGTTCTGGTGACGGAAATGAAGTTCAGTCAAACGAGAGGCTCCAGAATGCTGTGCAAACTATACTGTTGCCTCGACGCGAGAGAAGAGGACCGAACTTACAAGAACCTGATGCACTCGTGATTGCCACATTTGGGAAGATTGATAGCCATCATCGGGCTTTCCGCCTCACAATTTCCAGCGACGAAGACGGAAACACCTCATCAATTGTTTTACACGACGACTCTGCAAGCTACTTGTTAAAAAAACTTGCAGAGACTCTCGCCGATCTCGATCACAATCAAGACCCAGCGGAACCGCGCGTGGCTTGGGGACAGCTAATGGCGTTGGAACCTACTCTTTGGTCTTTCTCGCATAGTCTGCGGTATGAACAGCGATCAAGACGGGTTCAGCTTCACCAAAGTGACACAGTGATGATGAAAACTGCTATCAGTTTACCAGCACTCTCGACGATTTCATTCTCGTGCTTGCACTTGAAGCCTTTCGCCTCCACGAGTAGTGATTTTGAGCGGCAACAAGGGCAACAAGATCAAACGAGCTTGAGCTTAAGCATTGCGTTGGTTGAGAGCGATTTTTCGCTCACTCCGATCAAGGATAACAGCAGCGAGGTCTTGCCAAAGACTTCATTTACAGGTGAAAGACCGATAGGCAGCCACAAGAGCGTCTCCAGTCAACAGGTAATACGTCTGGCCCTCACTCCAAAAACTTTTTGTTGACTTACCACATTTTGTTTTGCGTCAGGTGGTGAAAACACTGAGCGCCGGCGAGTACGTCGTGACAATATCAGCTACACGTCCAGCCCTGACTGAATCTCATCCACTACTTGCAGAAGAAGAAGACAAGTGTGCAAGTCATGAGTCCATATTGACTCCAGTTACAGTTGATGAGAATCTGCAACTGGCGTTTGACTGTCTCGACCGTGAAGGCAAACATGAGCTTTCGGAAAATGACATTGCTAGCTTTCTACAACTGCACGAGTGCGTTCTGCCTTCACAAGACGGAAAGAAAGCAATTCGGTCGTTCATGGATCAGCACGGCAGCTCGACAAATGCTGAATCGGACGAGAGAAAAATGACTCTCGAAGACTTTCGTGAGATTTACCTCTCTCTGGCGATGCAAGACTGCAGCGAAGTGCAGTCAAATGACCCAAATGCTGTTTCCAGTTCCGCTATTCGCGCTCGATTTCAAGAACTTGTTTGGCACGACCTACTTCGCTTACTTCCCAGTGGCGACGAAAGTAACAATCGGTGTACGATCGACCGTCGAGATATCGTGGAAATGGTGAGCTGCTTCCACTCGGACATGCCGCTGCTCAACGTCATTACGCTTGCAGACAACAGCTTCAACATGTAGATTGATTGTGGTCAATCCTTACTTCGATCTCGCTTATCTTCTACTCGCATGGACAGACAGGTAGGCTCCTCCTGCAAAAGCAGCTTGACAGCCGTCCGCTGTTTCGCGTCGGCCTTCTATGCCTCCTGCGTTGTGTTTAGTTGGGTGGGTGGGTGCATCCGAGTGCGTCTACTGTAACTACTGGACTGGCTCATGACTAAATGATACAAACAGGTGTGCAGTCGTCGGTGCTTCACGTGAGCTGCATCTTCTTCTGGAATTCCTGCGTGAGCTCGTCCAGCGTCAAGTCCGGATTGGCCTGGAAGAAGTCCAAAAACGCCTGGGCGCCGGCCGCCCGCTGCTCGTTCGTAGCTCCCTTCTCCTCTGCCTCGTACACGAGGTTCTCAGCCTCGTACTGCAGTTCCTTCTTGTCGTAGTACTCGGGGTCGGCCACGCGCTTCATGAGGTTGAGGAACTGTTCGTACTCGCAGCAGGCCAAGAGAATCTGCACAAAGAAGCTGAGTCGCGTGTGTCGCTGCCGCTCTTCCGACAGCGCAATCTCCTCGTCACAGCGCGTGTTGTACTGGTCCATCGTGAGGCCCCTCTCCGCCAGAAAGGCCTCAATGTTGGCGTTGGCCGTGTCAATGAACGCTTCGTGCAGCTCCTTCCACGTGCTATCAACACGTAGAGCAGAGGTTAGAACGCTCTACCCACTCTTACCATCACTCTACACAATTCTACTCACGGCTCTGCCTTGTCCAGATCCACAGCGGAGGGTCCTCCTTTGGTCAAGAGGATGGAGAAGTGGCTTGCGTGGGCTCCGCAAAAGTTGTTGATGGCTTCCTGGAAGTCCTCACTGCCCACGTACGCCGCCACCCACTCGAGTACGTCATCATCCGGTTCCATGTCCTTCACGAGAGGCGTCTCGTAGCGAAGCAGCAGGTCGATGGCGTCGAAGCTCGCCATAGTCGGAGGCAGGAGGATCACGCCGCGAGTCGGAGAGTGCGCGAGTGTCTCTTCTTGGCGCCACGAGCTCTTACGAGTTGTATGCCCCCTACAAATAGCAAGTCGAATTGCGGTGCGAGATGACGACGCCAGCTGGATTCGGCGCATGACGTATGCCGTTTGATGAGGTTTACCTTTGAAACGGCATACAGCATGCAACAAAGACGGGTCGGCATGGCTACACCGGAGTGTAGCCATCTCCAGCGTCAAGGCGCACGCGCTTCTGGCTGTCCAAGGCGCTGAACCGGTCGAGTGAGTGGCGTCGTCGCTGTGCAAGTACATACATGGGAGACATCCTCGTGAATGACCGTGCTGGACGGAGCTTCCCCGAACGTTCAGCCCAGTTCACGGCATAATCACGATTAAAGAGCGGTCCTGGTCAACCCGACCTGCTCTTGGAGATAGCTCACGTTTACAAGAGCAGCGGCTATTTATACTCGCCGAACACCTCAACTGCTCTTGGACACCTCAACAAGACCTCGAAGCATGGCGACGCCCACGTCACGGCCGTCGAGCATCGCTATCGACGACGCGAATGACCGGCCGCTAGACGCGCCTTCGTCCCCTGTAGCAGCCATGGAAGACCTGTCGCTGTCCCCCACTCCCCCGCAGGACGAAGAGGACGAAGACTACGACTTGGCATCCGCTTCGAAGCTCATCCCGCTCTCCATGACGGACTCGGCCAGTGGCGAGCGTCCGCTGCCGTCGCTGCACTCTCCGCTCATGTATCGCGACGTCCCATTCGCTGGTCTCTTTGTGCTGCATCTGATTCTGATGCTCGTAGTCACTGGAAGCATCCGCGCAGAAGGAGAGAAGGAGGAACAGGAACACGAACGCAGTGACGTCGTGGGTGGGCTTCAGGACTCGCGAGACGACTCGAGTTTGGCGCAGGATGACGCAGATGTGGGCGTGGCGCTGCGCTCGCTCTGTCTCGTGAACGTGCTCTTCGCGCTGGGCTGGCTGCTGCTATTTATTTTCTACTCCAAGCTGCGATTCGTGCAGGGCTCGTGTATCTTCTCCATGGCGGGGCTCTCGATGCTGGCGGCCATGCTCTTTCTACTAGAGTCAAGCGAGGGGATGTTCTGGGGTATCATTTGTAGCGGCGTCGTGGTGCTAGACCTCGTGTGGTACGCACGCGCCAATCACGGCCTGGACTTTGTTGCGGTTTTCTTCGAGCTGGTGGTGGAATTCTTGATGTCGTATCCGGCGCTGGGATATGCCACGTGTGCGATGCTGGTGGCGTACACGATCTGGGCCACCTGGATCTGCACGACGATAGGGTATGTCGGCCGCGAGTTGTCGCCCTGGAGCTTCTCGATTATCTACTTGGTATTTCATTTCTACTGGATGTCCAATGTCTTTAAGAATATATTAACGATCGTGGCGTCCGGTACGACGATGATCTGGTACTACCGCAACGAATCGACCGAGATGTCACCTGACACCCGCGAGACCATTTCAGATCACGACGACAGCCAGACACAACAGAACCCAAGCACTGATTACCTGGACAAGAAGGTGGTACTGCATTATGCGCGATGTGCCATGTCGAGCTCCCTTGGGTCCATTTGCATTGGCTCGCTGCTGTGCCCTCTGGCTCACCTGGTGTGGAACGCTCTGCGCTGGGCACGACGAGACGAGTCGGTTCTTTCGAGGAGATTTATGTCGCTGCGCTCGGAGCGCGTCGAGTATTTCATTCGTACGTACCACAAGTACTCGTTCGTGCACATTGCCGCCTACAACAAGCCCTACTATGTGGCAGCACAGGACTCATGGAAACTAATCGAGCACCACGGCGTGGAGGCGATCGTGGACGACGATTTGACGAGCCGCATTTTGTTACTCGGTGGCAACGGCTGGGCTGGCGTCATGAGTGCGTTGACAGCCTCGGCGCTTGCCGGTGCATCATCGCACGCTACCTTCTTCACGCTGACGGCGTTCACACTCTGCTACACGACCATCTCTCTGGCGACGCAAGTGATTGCGGCGGTGATCAAGACGCTGTTCGTGTGCTTTGCCGAGAACCCAGGACGGCTCAGTCAGCTGCACCCGCTGATTTACCACCGCTTTGTGCGTCTCGCCGAACTCAAGAGCTTTCGCGACAACAAGGCTCCAGGCAGCTCACGAGCATAGAGAGCAACATCCAGGACCTGACGAACATGACGAACGTGAACGACTTGCACTAAGAAGTCTGAGTGATGGACAAGGGAAGAAAGCAGCAGTACGTAGACTGTAGAGAGAAAGGTTCTGGCATTGAATAGCACCGTGAATTAGGACAAGCAAAGCGTGACTTCAACTTCCCGTACCACCGGAAGATGGCTACAGTTTAGTCGCACTTATCTGCCAGTCACATCGTCGCATTGCGTACCCATCTCATTTCTCCTCAGGTAGTTTCGAAAAAGCTTATCAAGGAAGAGACAGACTTGTCTTCGGGCAATGGAGAGCAGCTACCTGCGCCTCGCGATGGCGCTGTCGCTGTCCGGTGCAGTCCTCATCCCCGTCTTCGGCTTGTTGCTGCGGTTCCAGCCAAAGTTTGTGCGCGGTCTTCACGTCCGCTCCAGTTCTGCAGAGATCAATTGCTACCTCGCTGGCGGATTGTACGGCGTCGTGTTCCTCGCCTGCGGTCTGCTGCTGGCGCTCGAGACTCGCGGCTGCTTCGGCAGGAAACAGGAGATGGCTACAGACGACGTCACCAGGAGGAACCGACGCTACGGACTCCCGTTCATGGAGTTGGAGAGCAAAGAGTTCGCCCGAGCCATGGACTCAATGGACAGACGGATGGTGGTGACGCCAATGCCTGCGAAGAAGAAGAAGTTGGAGCTGCCCAACAAGTTTTCAGACAAAGCAGACACAGTGTAGCAGAGAGATCACGAATCGATGACTAAGTGGAGAAGAAGCTGCACGAGTGGACTGTTCGACGTTAAAGTTAGTCGCAAAAGACGAGGAGCTCATCCATTGAGGAGTTCTCGTCGACACGCACGAGTACAATAGCCAACAATACAAAATCAGAGAAAGGAGAGCACGTTATAAGCTCTCTATTGAAACCTCGCAACGCTGTCTTGCTCTAGCTCAACACTTGTACACGAGCACGCCGATCTCGCCCACGTACAGGTACAACATGTGTCGCTGCTGGTAGCTGATGTCGAACCCGTAGCCTTCTCCGATGAAGCAGTGCCACGACGACCCGAACTTCTTGTCCATGCTCTGCTTGATGAGCTGCGCCGCGGCCTCGTAGTTCTTGACGGGCACGTGTTTGTCACATGCCATCGTGATGATCTCGATCGTCTCGGTGCACACCTCAGCAGTCATGTCGTTGTGCTTCAAGTGTGGCCGAGACGAGATCTTGCGGTACTCCTGCTCTGTAATCTCCGACGCAATGTCGTTCTTCGCTGCCTCTGGCATCTTGTTGTTCACGAGACTCTTGGGGAAGTGCCTCTTCGAGAGAACAGCACAATCGATCAGCTATGAATGAACACTATCCCTAGGCTTGAGGCAGCGAGATAACTAGCAGGAATGCAAATGTGTCGAATACAGCTTATGCGGTGAGCCATTGATGTATTCGTAGAGTTTAACTACAGGGTCATTGGACGGAGTACACTCGTACCCTGTCCACTTAACTACTTCTCCTGCAAGAAGGAGTAGTCCACGTATCCCTTTTCCAGCGGATCGGTCCACTCGCGCGGATAGAACGTCTTCATGTTGTACTCATTCAGAGGCTTGTCCGCTTTCAGACGCTCCACAAGGTCGGGCGTACCGATGAAGTCGCGACCAAATGCGATGATGTCGTCGTATCCCTCTTCGACGTTCTTGATAGCCTTCTCACGATTGAAGCCGCCAGCTGCGACGAACACGCCCTTGTACATGGGTCGCAGCACCGGCGAGATGCCTCCTTCGGGCACCAATGGGCCGGTGAAGTGCCATCCGTAAGGCTCGACCAGGTGCACGTATGCCAGGTCGTAGTCGTTGAGCTTTCGGATCACATAGCCATACGTCGCGAGCGGGTCCGAGTCTGTGCAAGCAAAGGTGGTGCCGTAAGGCGAGAGACGAATGGCCACTTTGCTCGAGTCCGCGACGGAAAGGATGCCCTCTAGTGCCTCGAACAAGAACCGGGCTCGGTTCTCGATCGAGCTGCCGTATTTGTCAGTGCGCTTGTTGGTTGAGTCGCAGAGGAACTGCTCCAGTAAGTATCCATTGGCAGAGTGGAGCTCAACACCGTCGAAGCCCGCAGCGAGAGCGTTCCTCGTCGCTGTCTTGTAGTCCTCCACAATACCAGGGATCTCGTCCGCTTTCAGTGCGCGGGGAGTCACGTGGCTCTTGCGACCTTCGCCAGTGACGGCTTTGCTCGTCACGGCCTCCATGCTGGTAGCACTCGCAGAAACCGGAAGTCCTCCATTGGGCTGGTTGAGCGGGTGACTCACACGACCCGTGTGCCAGAGCTGCACGAACACCTTGCCGCCTTTGTCGTGGATGCCCTTGGTGACGGACTTCCACGCCTCGACTTGCTCCGCCGTGTACAGACCGGGAGCTCCGTAGTAGCCGTTGCCTTGCTTGCTGATGTCGGTGGCCTCGGTGATGATCAAGCCGCCGTCGGTGGCACGCTGCGAGTAATACTCAGCACCAATAGCCTTCTGCACTCCCTTCGCACCAGTTCGGAGCCGAGTGAGAGGCGCCATGACCACACGGTGCTTGAGTTGGATGGGGTTCTTGCCGCCCAGGGTGACTGGCGTGAAAAGCTTGGGTGTCGACGGAGCCATTGCAGGAAGATGAGTTTTTGAGTTGCTTTGTGCTGTAGATAGCAGATTGAAAAGTGAGCTGAAGCAGAGCTTGGGATCGGTGCGCGACTTGCGTCAACCGAATTGCCCGAGTAATCTACGAGAGGTGAGAGCTCAGGATCGGCATCGACATGCGCCGCATATTTGCGTCAACCGAAGTGCCCGAGTAATCGCCCCCCCCCCCCTCAGAATGTTTTGACACAATTCAAGGACACAACGTCACTCAATTCACTGTTTCCATCCCTACGAATGGGGATGACAACCTACTGCTACAACACCGATGTCTGAGGGTTTCCTGCGCTTTTGTCTACAGTGCAGTTGCCTCGATGGAGTCTCCTGATCAGTTGCTCGTCTGGAAACTCGCTGCAAACTCGTTGAACGCGCGCAGGAAGCGGTTGTCCGTCCAGTCGATCTTCACGCCATTCGTCAGATGGCTCGGGGCATCGCCCGCGGCCCGAAGAGCACGAGTCTGGCACCCGCTGTCGCTCTCACTCGCGGTTTGGGTGGTCGTATCCGCTGGCACCACCGTGCCCTGTACCTGCGTGCCGGAGCTGTTCACGACGGGAACACACTGCTTGTAGATCTGCCAATTGGGCTCATGCAGCGCCAACCAGTAGAAGCGCAGGGTGCAGTCGCCAGAGCACTTGGAGAAGTCGGCGCTCACACTGGCCGGGTATCCCGACCCGTACGTGGCCACGCAATCGTCCTGGTGGTCCACCATGGTGTCGTCGATCCAAACTTCGCACGGGCCGTGGTGCGAGTCAATGAAACCCTTTTGCTCCTGGTCGTTCTGCCAGTTCATCACGGAGAGGCCCGAGACGTCGACGGGCGAGACGTCCGTGCGTGTGTTGCCACAGTCCGAGACCTGCTGGTCGAGCATGTTTCTCAGTGAGGAGTAGCCGGCGTTGGCAAACGACGAGGTGAAGGTGGCAGTGTTCGCTTCCGGACTGTCGTCCCACTTGAGTCCTCCGAAGGCGCTGTTGACATTGGCCGTAATGGTCTTGACGTAGGAGGTCGACTTGGTTGAGTCTACGAACTGAGCAGCCGGCTTGGAGATGTATCCGTGAGCGTCGGCCGAGTTGAAGGCGAGTGCAGTGAAAGCAGTAGAGCCAAGAACGACGGAGCGAGTGAGTTGCATGGTGGTGGTGAGTACTGGAGGAGGCTGCAGACGTTGCTGGTCGATGGCAAATTGAGGAATGAACTGTCTGGGACTGATGCGTTTGCTGTTGCCTTTGCCAGGACATCGATCGGATAAGAAACAGGACTTGGCTTCGAGTCCGGCGGTGTCGATCGATCGTTCCATTGACACGCTTCCACCTCTGAATTCCTAGGTGGTGGACGATCAAGGCGCGGGGATCACTCAATTGTGCTGTCTGAAAGGCGAGCGCGAGATTCGCCATTGACAGCAGGTGTCACCTCAAAGGGCAATCGCCTCACACATGACTGCAGCTGGGAAGACGTTTCTGAACGCCACCAAGACCGTCGGAAGGAATGCAGGACATGTCTGGCCATTTCCTCGGCCCGCCGGAACAACCGCTGGACGTGTCAGAAGATCTAGTGATAGTCGGCGGTGCTTTTTGGGTTTGCTTGTCCTTCGTCGCCCCGTTGGTAAAGGAACGCTCAAATCGAATCAACTCGCGTAGCACTATCTTCGTGGTGCCCACAAACAGGAATCCCACACCGACGCTCAGTGACTTCAGTGTTGTCGAAGAGCAGGTGAAGAGCTGCACTGCTGTTGATAAAAAGAGTTTATTGCGTGTGTGGTTGATGTCTCCGCGCGGATCGCAGCCTATTATGGGGAGTCACGACGAAGTGTGGGGTCCTTGTGCTCGTCGTAGTTGCGCTCTAGGTAGTCCACGTGCACGAATGCACGCTCCACTTGGTCCAGCTCCTCTACTTTGTCTTGCAAACTCAGACTGATGTCGTGGGCGTCCTTGACGCACATATCCTCCGGTAGGATGACTTCCATCTCGACCAGGTAGTTGTTGCCGAAGTGATAGGCCCGTACGATGTCGGTTCTCATCATCGGGTGGTGAACATCGCCCAGCAGTCGAATCTGGTCGATGAACTCCTGGTCGGCCTCTGCAATGGCAGTAATGAACGAGTTAATCAAGAGTTAGTCTTAAGGGTTATCAATGCAGCGTAGAGGGAATCAGAAGGAAAGATCCAACGTACGCAGGCCAACGAGCCGCTCCACTTGCTCCTTCCCTGTTGCAAGCCAACTCACAGCAATATACACTGAAATCACGATGGCGCCAACGGAATCGAGGTACCAGAGGCTCGAGTGCCAGTGAGCGGCGAAGGCGGCGGCGACAGCGACCGTGTTGCTGAAGACGTCGTTGCGATGGTCCTACAGAGCACGGACAGTAAGAATTAGGTTCCGTGCCAGAGATCAGGTGCACGCGTGTTAAACAGCACGCATCGAGTGGCTCGAAAGCTCGGAAGCTCGTTTACCTGTGCCAATGCGTCGGCCGATGGCGAGTTCGCCGCAATCTTGGCGCACACATACCACAGCACGAGCTTGACGACAATTGCAACCAGCAGCACTGCCATCGTGAATGTCGAGATATCGAGCTCCCGCTGGTGGCCATTGAAGCCCTTGACGAGCGCCTCTACGGACTGCTGGATCACTTCAATAGCTGCAGGACACAAAATGTTAGCATCAGTTCTATTGTCCCTAGTAGACTCCATGGCTGCAATTGCAACGCACCTGCCATGCCCATGAGCGTGGCGGAAATGATGACTGCAATGGGTTCGAGACGCCGTCTGCCGGCCGGATACTTGACGCTGGGCGTGTGGATCCGCTTGTCCGAGTACCAGAAGAGCGCTTGGGACGTGAGGTCCAAGATGGAGTCCACCAGAGACGACAAAACAGCGAGCGATCCACTCGTGAAGGCCGCGTAGATCTTGACGATTGCAAGCGCCTATGGTACCACCAAAGAAGAAGAAGAAGAAACGAGTGAGTAGTCGAGAGAAAGAGAGAGAATGAATGAACCACAAGAGGAAGAAGAGGAAGCGACTGGTAGACGCACCACATTCGCCACGAGAGACGCATTGATGGCCACGTGCACACGCAGAGAAGAGGCCGAAGGAGACGCCAAGTGCTGCGCCTCCACGTCCGCCTCCTTCTTGAGCAGAAACGCGTGCGAGACTTGGGAGCGACGATAGCGTTCGTCCCCTTTGGAGCCTCCAGGAGTCGTCGTCACTGCCAACGTCCCGTAGCCATTGGGCGTCTGAGGACTGCGCTGCTGTAGGGAAGACGACTCGGCCATGAGGGACAACAAGCAGATCGCGAGTGGTCGGAGGTATGGTAAACCAAGCAGACCGCTCTCACTTCGTTACATACAACAACGCAGTGCACTAGTCTCCAGTCCGATACGGTACTCCCTCATTTCGACCAATCGGCCGCCTCCTTGGTCCAGTCATTCCTTCGTAGCCATGTTCGTGCTCACGCGCATCTCGGACGTGATCCCCGTGGCGCCGGAGCTCTTCGACGCCGACTACACGCAGGTTCTGATCGAGGAGATCGACCGCAAGTATGCGAACAAAGTGCTGGCGGACGTGGGTCTCTGCCTAACGCTCTACGACTTCGTGAGCATCGGAGACGCCTTCGTGCACCCGTCGGACGGCACTTCGCACTCGCAAGTTGAGTTCCGCATGGTCGTTTTCCGTCCTTTTGTGGGCGAAGTGCTCAAGGGCCGCATCGTGAGCTGCACAGAGGAGCACATTCGCATCTCGATGGACTTTGTACAGGACATCATCATCCCTTCCTACGCACTGCAGACGCCGTCGTACTTTGACGCACAAGAGCGACTCTGGGTCTGGAAATACTCGGAAGGACAGGAGAAGTTCTACATGGACCTGCATGAGGAGATCCGCTTTCGAGTGACAAATATCAACTTTACACGCGTCACCAAGACAGCCAAAGGTGGGGGACAGAGAGAGAGAGAGAGAGTTAGGGACACTTAAACAGATTCTGACGGACGGACTGATTGACTGGTGACAGGCATTCAAGCCACGACGACCGAGGCCACGGACAAGGCCGAGAAGGAGGTGAGCGCCGGAGACATGCGGCAATCGCTGGCGCGTCGACGGTCCTCGAGCGTCGATCTGTCGGACAACGACCCCACGCCGTCTGCCATCCACATCCTGGTACGGCGTTTTGGTCTTTTTACTTTGTTGAAGGTGGCTGGAGTGTGGAGGATTCTCACGTTCTTTTGGTTGTGGTTGATGCTGCAGGGAACAATCGACGAGGACGGCTTGGGCTTGTCGTCGTGGTGGACGAGTTAACTTAGAGGTGCCCGTTAAGCGACGTTGGTTCGCAAGAACGCAGTTAGCCATTTTAGCTCCATAGTCTCTTCGATCGTGAGTCCGTTACAGGTGCCGCTTGCCGAGCTCAGCTCGTCGTGTACGGGTGCTCCTGTACTGCAGGCGATGTCGTCCCACGCAAGTGCGATGGCGCTCAAGTCTCGGGCCGAAGTGCAGCTGCTGAGCGTGCTCAACCAGAAGAAAGCGCGCTCCGCCTCGTTTTATCTGAAGGAGGAGCAACAGAAGGCAGAAGATGAAGAGGAGTCGAAGCAAGCCCAAGCACGGAACCGGATCGCCTTTGAGGCGCTGCCTCCGTCAAGTGAGGAAGCGCGACTGATTTCCGAGGTTCGGCAGCTGGAGGACGACTACTTCATCGTTGGTGCCCAGGATAACCAGAAGCAGCACAAGTCACAGGAAGGTCCCAACCAGATTGAGCTGAACGATGTCCGGCGTCGTGATCGACACATGGAAGCGCAAATGCAGTACGCCGAAGAGGTCAAGACAATCAGCGAGGACGTGGAAGTTGTGATCATCCGAGCGGCCGATCATGTGAAAGAAGTTCTAGCGACGATCGATGCAGCGATCGGAGAAGCAAAAGCAGCTCTCACCAACAGTGCGCTGTTGCTAGCGTCTGACAATGAGAGTGTGCTGGGCATGTGGTTGGAGCTGGATGCGATATGCCAGCGACGAACGACTGAGATCGCTCAGTTTGCGGTTCAATTGGAAGAGATCGAACAAACTCGGATCCATCGCGTTCGTCTTGAGCTGCAGCGCCTGACTTTCGTGTTGATGGAGACGGCACATGCACTGCCCCCTGAAGTCGAGCGTATTATCGAAGCTGAGGCGTACGAAGTGAACACCGTGGTGATCTCCAACCGTAGAGTGTACGCAGATCTGTCGGCCAGGATGGAGACGGCAAACGTTGATGTGTTCCTGAGTGCTCGACTTGCCTGGGAGGAAGGACAAATACGTTGGCGTCACTTACGGCATAGCGATGCTATCACCAGGTTTCAAGCCACACTCACGTCTCCTCTCTTTACAGACCCCGAGGAGAGGCAGCAGGTGCTTCAGCAAGTTCGTGTTTTTCACGAAAAAGTTCACAATGAGCAGCGCCTGGCAGTTCTGAAGCAGTTGAGTGACGCAGGGGCTGCTCTCACCTCGGAGCAAGCAAAGCGTATTCTGGAAGAGCTGAGTGCTACGCAGCAATTTGAAGAAGAGAAGAACCAGTCGTTCTTCTCCGACTTACGGGGGCTCCACGAATCCAAAGGCGAGGCTGCGAAGGTGCTGCAAGAGGGTCTTCGTCTGAACCTCCACGGTTTTGGAGCCATGGCGGAGGAGGGGGCGATCGATGAAGCGAAGGCGACACTGATGACATTACTGAGCGATGAATCAATGGAGGATTTTTTTCGTGCAGCTGGTGGCTTGAAGACAGAGCTTGACACGCTCGCAAATCAGTTGTGTGTGACTGATCTCATTTACAACGTTAATCTGGAACCGGTCGTAAGCTCGGTTGGGACTCTCTTGAGTGCGCTGCCATTGGGAACCGTGATGGAAAAACAAGGCAAAGAAGCGGAACGAAAAGCGGTGCAGGCGACACTCGAGAAGATCCGTAAGGCCGCTAAGGGCGAGATAATGTCGTTGCTAACTCCGCTGCAGACGCAGATATCGATGCTGATAAACCTGGATGGAATGGATGACGTCTTCAAAAGAGAGCTCAATGAGCTCACGGTTCAGCTAGATGCGATTATCCAGGAGCATGCTTCTCTCCAAGCTAATGATTTGCCAGCACTATTTCCATTAACACGCAATGGTAGTGTAAGTACTCTCAACTCATCAGCTGGAGCTTCAAGTGACAAGGCAGTGCCTCGTTCTTCTTCGATTGCAACATCCGGAAGCCCCAAGAGCATGAGAAAAAGCTCTGCAATGTTTGGCGCGCCATCAACACTGAAAAGCAGAACGAATGGTACGTCTCCAACTAATGGCAGCACGGTTGATCTTCAAGCAATTCGCAAGGTGCAACGACGCCTTGGGACGTTGATATATGCATCGGAACTGGGTGAACCGTGGCAGAAGCACCTGCATTTCATTTCAGACCAGCTCATGTTGCAGACAAACGCCAATCGCGTCGTGGACGACGTGATCTCTCGTGAATGCGATGGCTTGATCGATACACGGCAGCAAGAAAGTCGGTTGTTGGTGGAGGAAATAGGGAAACGGATGGAACAACAGAGCGCACAGCTTCATGATCAAGCTGAGAGGCTTGCAAAGTTTTTCCTTCGTGTTGCGCTCTGTATGGAGGAGAGTGCCGACAAGGTTCAGTACGTGAACTTTAGCGTCATGGATCTCCTCGATACACTGAAAGAAAACGATGATGAAGTTCTGGCAGATCTGGAAACGCAGTTTAAACAAAGCTGTGCACGTCTTCGTCACTCGCCCAACGACGATGTGCTGCGTGGTGAGTTCCAACGATCATCAGATCTCCTCATGCACATTGAAGGAGAATATCGGGCGTATGATAAGCGTGTGTGTTTAGCTGCAGATAACAACGTCGTTGCAATTGCCAAGAAGCGAGACGAGTATTTGCAGCGCCTGTGTGGTTTCTTCGGGTTGAGACAGCTGATCCAGCCCAAAAGTGATGAGGCGTTTAACTTGGACTACTTCCTCAGTGTACAGCGTATTCAAGACGTGTTGAACTCGTTGTCTCCCGAGAAAGTAGACGCCGTTAATACGGATGCAAATGCCCCTGAGCCTCTGACCCAGCCAGAAGCGCCTTCTTCCGATGAAGAAGTATTCCGAGCTGCATCTGGACTGGAACTGATAGTTATTCTCTCTCTTGCCACCCTTGCTCATAGCATTGTGGCACAAAATGAAGACGGAGGAGATCACGGAGAGAGCCCATCTGAAGTGTCATGCAATGAGCAAAAGAATTTTCATGGCGATGAGGGCAATGCTCAGGGCGGTGAAGACGCTACAGCAGAAACTGCACCACAGTTGTGGCAGCAGACTGTATTGGACAAAGTTCAAGCTGAGTTTATGGTGCTCAGCATTCCCAGCAACACAGTTGAAAGTATGCTTGCCAGCTTTCGAGACGCAATTCTGTCCCGATACGACCGTGACGCGTCTGCTACTTCCACTCAAACCGAAGAGACTCGAGATGAACAACACGCAAGCTCTGCAATGCTTCTGGAGGAGAGATTGCGGATCCACTGGCCGCGAAAAGGGCGACTAGATGTGCAGTTTTACCAGCCTCGAATGGGTGAGCTTTTGAATCACCAGCAGCGGCAAGAGCGTCATCTGCGGGGAGTCTGGAAAAAAGTGGACGAGCAGCAGGCAGCATTTACCATAAGGCTAGAGGAGGCATTCGCTCATGTCGAGCAAGCTCGAATGGCTCAGATCAGCTTCCAAGCACAGCTACCACTCCAGCTAAGCCTGGCAGCACTTCAGGGACTGGAGGTGAAGGCTAAAAAGCGCCTTGGTGTTTTCAAAAGTGAAGCAATGGCGAAGTTGGCATTTCTCCGTGCCGTGACCGAGAACGATATCAACAGCTTGCTGTCGTCATGCCAAGACTTCGTCCGCGCTTGTTCTTCTCAGTTTTTCCCCGACTTGACGAGCTGTGAGATCATCAGCGGATGCGACTATCATCCGGAAGAGATCGTTGCCACCAAAGACAAACTTGCTACAATAGAGACGCAAGCCCGAGCTCAGATTTTCGAGAGAGAGAAGCGCATTATCGAGATTAGTGACAACCAAGGCCAAGTGCTGGAGATGTGGCAAGCTTTCAAGGCGAGGTATCAAACATGCATGCAAACCTTGGCTATGAAGGAGGGACTCGGGCAGAAGTTCGGTCTTCCTCGACGAGCAGCTCAAGAACGCTACCGGTCAGAAATGACGAGATGTGAAGCTCGTTCTGCAGCAATTAACACGCTGTTAGCCTCACTTCAATCGTTGACTGACAACGATTCAACAGGCGTACCTTCAGGGATGTTGCTTGGTGGGCAGAGCCTTACCGGTAGCATTTTAGGCACGCTGATGCAGCTTCGAGCCAAGATCTATCACCGAGGGATGTACTTTGGCTTTTTACGCAGTCCAAGTCAATTGGAGCTCAAACCCGTTGAGTTCAACCCGAATATTGGGCAACCAGTTCAAGATGGTCATGGCATGATACGAGATCTCGACGCTGTGGATGAGGAGGATCGGACGCTAGCGGTTCCGTTTCTGGAGTTTGCCGACCAGGTGAGTGCTGAATGCCAGGATGAAACGAAAGCACTCTACCAGCAAGAGGGGAAAAGTGAAGAGCTTCCAGCATCCGGAGTGCCTGCAGCATTAGAGGAGTACCTTACTGGTCAAATGGAGAAAGATCGGTTGTTTGTGGCGCAACAGGAAGGCGTCTATCGAGAGCAAGTGAGCTTGTTCGCGCACTTGTTGACACTTGTTCCTGGAGTTGTGGTAATGAAGTTCATGAAGCAGACACAAGACGCAATGCGTAAAGAAGTTGAAACGATGGTATCTACCTTCGAGACGCAGTACCAAGAGTTGATGAACCTCAAGCACCAGCACTCACTAGAGCTGCGACCGCATCTCTGTAGTCCCAACAACGCCCATCTTCTGCAAGAACTAGAGGAACGCGAAAGTGCTCGTTCCGTATCAACTCAAGTGGCGTTGTACAACCATCGGAGGCAGTTCCTGGCACGGCAAAGTCAGCTTTCGTTGGCATTGGAAGCAAGACTAGTGGATCTCTGTCAGTGCCTCATGCTGCTTCTCGACTCGTCGGTACTGTCGCTGGATGACTTGAACCCGTTTTCAGGCGAGGAGACCCCGAAGCAGAAGCGCAAGTCGCTCAAGCGACTACGCAAAGTGGCTCGGGTGAATGAAGTCGGCGACCCCCGCGAAGTGAAGAGGTCTGCCGCAGAGCTGCAAAAGTTGACCCAAAGCGGAGAAGCTCCTCGCTTCCCACTGCGGTCGTGGCCTGGCATTCCAAGCTTTGGGAGCTTTGGGTTACAGGCGTATTGGGCGGAGGTGAAGGCCGACATTCGGTCAAAAGACGACGCAAGTGCTGGTGGCCCACTCAACTCGTCCTCCAAATCCATTGTCACGCCCGATTCTTCCGACTTCACGTACGAACCTTTCGCATCCAGCGACGGCGCCTGCGTGACGCTCCTCACGCCAGCACATCGGGCACTCGTTCGTGCACGGGACTCGGCGTACGCTGCCTTTACCTTTTTTTGCCGTGAAGAAACAACCCACATCCTTGATGAAATACACGAACGTCTGCAAGACGAAGTCAAGTGGAGCAGGAGCTGGGAACAGGGTCTCCAAGGCATGACACTACAACACGCTGCAGAGAGGTAGTCGTGCTTTAACAAGCAGTAACAAGAAACTACAATCAACGAGCTCACAGCGTAGAGGCAAAAGGCAGAGTGTTTAATCCAGGCTCTGGGTGCTTGTTTTTCTTAGGCGGTGCGCAGCGGGGGCGCCACGAGGATCACGACGTCTCCGCGCACGAACAGCATCTCGATGGTGCGCTTGGACTGCTTGACGAGCTCCTCGTACGTCTCCGGGTCCAGCTCCTGCACCGTGATGGTCTCCTCCACGTCGCTCAGCACCAGGTTCAGGTGCTGGTCATACGCCTGCAGCACGCCGCGCAGCTCCCTGTCGCCGCGGCACTTGACGTAGATGCGCTCGGCAACGCTCAGCTTGATCAGGTCCAGCGGCTCATCGATCGTCGCCATGGCTTCCAGGGGCTTTTGGACACGTTCTCATTGGCTGAAATCGCCTAGTAAAAACGCTAAAAGGGCTGTATTTTAAGTTGGTTTTACCCGCTGCAAAACTTCGTGACGCCGCTCTACTTGTCCAGACCTCACTACCGTGTTTCGTCGATGAGCTGGCACGTTGCCAAAGGGGCCCAGCTCGTCAACTACCAGTCGGCGGCATTTTGAGGAGCCCGAAGCTGCGCGTGCACACAGTAGCGGGGAAATCTCGCTCATTTGCACAAATAGCCACGAAGTGTCGCCACTTTAAAAAGTAGCCGTTGCACTAAATCAGCCAATCGCGTCATTTTGCCGGATGGAAAATTCCTGATACAAAAAACAAGTCAATTCGTATCAGACCCGGCAAAATGACGCGATTGGTTGATTTAGTGACCACTATTTTAGTAGAGTAGTGCTAACACTATAGTAGTTTTGATAGTAACAGGACTGCCAATTGATTGGTCAAAATAATGCGCGCTAACGCAATAATGGATTGGTTAAAATGCAACATAGCTACAGAGAAGGGTCAAACAAACTGGTGTACGTTACATACCTGAGTGTGGTGCACACACGTAATTTGGCACGTCGCCGACGTGCTCGGAGCCAACCAATAGGGGCTCATGCATTTTTGTATAGGATTAACTATAGGTGCCTTGTAGTTTGTATTACAGGCCAAACTAAAGCCCACCTAATCTTGGTTGAGTGTCCCCTTAGGTGTGACGGGGTCACACGGCACCTTGCACAGAGGACGTGTGCTACGGAGTATCCAAACTCCTAGTGAACGGCAGTTCACAAGTCCCTGGCCAAAGGGGACGAT
>KV741871.1:771-13056 GCA_000468175.2 Phytophthora cryptogea
TTGTGCTTCACCACTGACCAGGTTGATCCAGCGCTGCAGAAGGCCGTCGAGCAGATTATCGACGACTGTGTGAAGCACCACCCAAAGAGAATGGGCAAGATGGTGGTTGAGATGCGATCTCGGGTAGGTCCATACTGGAAAGTATCTGACCAAGATGAGTTTTCATTGCAGATTGACTGTGACAAGAGTTGTGCTGTCCTGTGCATCCTGTCGGAGCTCGGTCTGGATGCAGTGGACGCCTGTGTCCTGGCGTTCAATCCAAACAAATGAGGTACCTTTCATATTTGTACACATTTGTTTCCTTCTTCTGTCATCGCTCTCGCTGTGCTTACTTGGTGCCACTGCTGCAGCACTTGACGCAGCCACACGCGATGGTGCAGCAGGAAGAATCGTTTGCACGTCTGACGCTCATGACGTGCGGGCAGTTGGGCTAGGAGCATTTTCAGGCCACATCGAAGTCGTCTTCGCTTCTGTGCGTGGCGATGGTGATGGGCCACGAGCTCTTTGTCGAGCCACAGATCTGTGCACACGCTCTCCCAGTGGTGAAACCACCGCTCGAGCTCTCGTTCTCGACGCTTTGTAGCCATCTCTTGCATTCCTTGTCGACGACGTACTTTTTCAGCAGTGATGAAGTGCCACTGATGGAGACGCTGACGGCGCTGAGACTTCAGACTCTTCCTCCTCAAGTCTCGCAGCTTCTGCTTGAATGTGGTGAACGCTTTCCACTGATAGAAGCAGTCGTCAGCTACACTGCGGAAGTAGCGGCGTCGAAACAAGTATACTTTTATCCGGACTTGTTGCATGTGTAAGATGTGGGCTCGAACGGCAGCGATACATCGTCTCAAGAGGTGTGCGCGAGCTAATGCATCGGCTTGGATGCGTTGCTGCTTCCGATGCTGAGCGAGACTGAACCAGAGCAGAATTCGTCCCCAGTACTTTTGCTGGTGACATATTTGCCAGTGGCTGCAGGCCTGCTTGATGAACTTCTGTTTTAGATTCGTCTCGGCATACAGGGAGAGTAACTTGGAGATGACACGGCGCTTGCGCTTTTCAACTAGCACAGCTGCAAGTTCTTTCTCAAGCCGAAGTAATGCCAGCCTGGACTGCCTCAGCTTGATCAAAGAGAGAAAACTTCGACACACGAGTCGTGCGTGATAATGATGCAGTGCCTGGATGGTTAATGCACGTTTGATTTTCCAGTACGCCGCTCGGTTCCTCCATAATGCGAAACGCTTGCGAAAAGAAAATCGCTGCCGAAATGCAAGCGCAAGCTTGATCGTCTCACGTTCTTGGCGCTTGGTGGATACCCAAGATGACCATTTCTGCCATACTTTCAATTTGCAAAGATTGTCTCTGAACCTCATAGCCTTGCGTAGCCTCTCGTTCATCTGCTTATGGGTCACTACGTATCGTTTCCAGGCATCGAAATGTGTTTGAGCTCGAAATGATTCCTGGTAGAGAAAAATCTTCCTCATCTGCCGAAGTACATGCACCCTACGTTTCCAGAAACTGAAGTTCCTGCAAAGTACTTTCGTAGTGTTGAACGCGCGTGCCGACTTCTTTTGCTTTTGAGCTCGAACAAATGCACTCCATGCACTTAACACTCGCTGCTCCAAATGAACGGAGTGAAAGACTCGAGCTTGTAGCTGCTTTTCATTCATCGACTGTTGGTTTTGCCAGTAGCTCTTCCATCGTGCGAAGACATCTTCCTTTTGATTCTGCTTGAAAATACGGACCAAGTGGGCATGTTTAGCTCGCCATTGATGGTAACGCTGCCAACATCGAAAGCACTTCCCAAGCGATTTACCATTCCTAAGGTGATTTGCTTGAATTGCTAGCTCACGAATGTTTTTGTGCGACTCTTTCCAGCGGAGAAGCATATTTAAACCACACTCCAGACGTCTTCTACTGAAGAAATGTGCTGCCATCGTTTCGCACTTGCGTTGATGGTGCCAACTCGTGGACAATTTTCTCCACCTCCGTACGCCGCGAGATAGTACCAACATTTCGCACTTGTGTTGTAGTGACTCCATTTGTTCCAGCTTCACCTTCCTGAAATCGATAAAAGTTCTCCATCTACGATAACACCCACAAACCAGTCGATGACCATTGAACAAGTCTGCAATCTCGTTATTCTCTCGTTGTTTGTTTCGAATGGCAACCAGCTTTTTCCACGATGCAAGGGACTGTCGAAGTTGAACCTCTACAGAGTAATAGTTCAGTACCCATACCAATTGCTCCTGTTTTTCATGACAACGCGTAATGTACAGCAGCCAAGTCCTCCAGGCCTTTGATCGTACCCGGCGTTGCTGAAAATTGTTGGCTACTTTCATGTTCGCCTTCTTTTCGATTCTGTCGTAGGTGTATGCACGCCACCTTCGTAGCATTTCTGCTTGCAAGTAGTCAAAGCTTCGGCTCTCCATTGCATCAATGCACTTGCGCCAACGGAGCACTCGGTGCCATCTAGTCCACACCATTCTCAAGCACGAGGCACGATACAAGGCGTCGCTTTTCTCCTTTCGACATCGAACACTACACTGTGTACGCGTTTTCCAAACTGTAAAATGCCTCCTTTGTCGATTCTGGAGGTACCTTCGTTCAGCTCGTACGCGTTTGCGTGTTCGATCACGCTTGACAGCAACGTAGCTACGCCATCGTCTCCAAAAATGCCTAGTCCCAGTGGTTTGGCCAAGTGATGCAGCGTGGGCAACAGCGTGTTGAAATCGAATATGTTTTCTCCATCGAGCCACTGCTTGTTTGTACAACCATCGAACGTGGTGATCGTCTGAACGATCAAGCTCAACCCGATGATTCGCACGGTGTGAAGTGTACAATTTCCAACGAACAAACGTGGCTCGAAAGAGGTTGCTACGAAGGAGTTGGGTGGTCGCCAAAATGTTTCGGCGCACCTTAGCAACGTACTGAAGGTGGAATATCCAAGTCGCCCACACCTTCTGGAGAACGAACCTTCGTCGATGAAAGTACGCCATCAACAGGAGAGTACGCTTACTGCGATACTTCTTCCATCTGTGAAGCACAAGACGGAAAACGGACGCTGTTCGGTGTCGACGAGCTCGGAGATTTTTAAGTTTGGCTATCGTTTTCTCTTTCGAAAAGTAGCGCCACTTCCGAAACATCCAAGATGCTATGTGTTGGTTCCTCAGTCGATTCACCAACCTCCGCTTTGATACTTTGTGGCGTACGGCATTGTGGTAGCATCTCCACGAGCGAAAATGTGTTACCAGCATGCTCTTTGTGTAAAATCGAGTTGCCTTCAACTTCTGCTTCTGAATATTTGAGCTGTGTTGGTAGTTTTCATGCCATGCGGACACTGCTCTTGCAAGTCGGAGACCGTTGACTTGTCCAACTGCTTCTCTTCCTTTCCTCCGGATCATCGATGCTTTGAACCAAAAGTCCTGCCAGTGATACAACGTTAAACACAATAGGTACTGGTTGTAAAATGCTTCTGCAGTAGTCCTCTGTTCGCATCGACGTCGCCGTTCACAACGATAATTGAACCACCGCGTGACGCTCGCTTGAAGACGTCGCTGTTCAAGTGCATTTCGTGCCTGTAAGCTCTTCACTTTGCGCCAACACATTTCTTGGATCACAAACCGCCAACCTCGTAAAATGTTTGCTTGCAATTTGGTCTCATACGCCACAACAGCCACGCACATGTTGTCGCTCGAAACCTGACGAGCTTGCAGAAAATCTTGCCACGCGTAGAATGAACGACGTTGGAGATTTTTCACGTGGAACTGAAGTGCCCTCCATTCCTGCGCTCTCGATCGAACCTGCTGACGCACAATTGCATACCAACCATGCAAGCAACTTTTCAAAGTTTTCTCCTCTCGAAGCTGCTGGCGATGATGTAGAAATTCCGCTTGTCGACGAAGATTTCTAGTTGCAAAGTACCAACGTTGCAACGAGCGTACCATAAACTTTTGAAAGTAGTGGGAAAGCGCCTTTCGCTGAGATTTCCGTTCTTGTACTTTTAGACCAGTGAATGCGGTCCACAGCTCTACTGTCATGGCATACCGGCGCTCACGATAGTACTGTGAAGCAACAGCTAAGCTATTTCTTCTCTCTCTCAATTGTCGACAAACGCGTTTCCATTCCTCAAAATGTAAACGGGCTTGATCTGTGTCTCGACTACGAGTTGCCGTGCAAATGTGAGCATGAACTCTCCACAGTCGGAAAATGGGTTTGACATGATGTCTTGCCTGCTTCTTCCGAAAGAGCTTCACTAATCGTTTGATACAGCGCTTTCTCAATGTTACTCCAAACCATTTACTGACAACGCGTTCAAGCATTGCATCTTCGCTGCGCTGGCGTTGCTGCTTCACCTTATTTTGCAATAAAACTTTGTTGGTGGACCATGAGTGCCATGCACGAAAATGACTTGCAACACTTGAATTTTGGCGTTTAAGCTCAAGCGACGAGATGAAGGAATTAATGCGCAGCAGTCTCACCCATTTAACCAAAGATGATCTTAGAACGTACTCATCCCAGTGCCTTGACACTGTTAGCTGTTTCAATCTGAGGCTCCGAAAAGTTATACTTTGCTCGTGCCACGATTGAAATACAAAGTTTAGCCTCCTTGAAGTAACACCAATACGAAATGACCGCACTCGCCCACACCTTCGTGCATTAGTGTTCCATTGCTCAAACAATCCGATCAAAAGATTCTGCTGATGCCATCGAGTCGCCATTCTGACTTGGTCACGCTGCAACCTGTTAGTACAAGCAGCAGCTTGAAGTTTTCGAATACCTTCCCGCTTCAAACTACGGTGGTAGTGCCTTGCAACTTCATCGTAAAGAAAGTTGCGTTCACGTTTCCAGTCAAGAAAATGACCCCACCCTCGAAATGCACGCTTTTGGGACGCTCGATACCGGAAAAAATCAGCTAGAAGTATGTTGCGAGACGCTTGATGCCTCTCCTTCAGCAATCTTTTCCACTTCCGAACTCCAGTCGATAAACTGACCCTCACCCTAAGGTCAATCGGTAACAGATAGGATGGATCCTCAAATACAGCTTTCCTCCACAAATGGAAGAGCTTTAGTTGCTGCCTGGCTTGGCAGTGCGATATCGCAACATCCAAGTTGCGACGAGCTCTTCTGGCATGAAGCACACCGACACGAAAGTGCCTAAAATTCACACGTAGATGGTTGTGGGACCGCTTTGCTGCCAACTTTTGACAGTTCCGTGTCTGATTAATGCACTGGCACCAGTGTCGAAAGGTGATTCGCTTCAACTGAGCTGCTTGAATACTGCGTCGCCGGGAAATCTCGTACTCCACTCGACAATAGCGTTTCCACTCGCCAAATACAAAACGCTTGCTGCGGTTGCAGCGAAATATTTCAGCAACACCGAGTCGATTCCGTTTCTGCTTGAACATTTTGGCGCCGTACCGCCACCACCGGAGAGCGGACTTTAACTGTTGCTCGTGATGGAAATTTGTAGCTTGAACTAGTTGGTGTACACGCTTCCTCCTGGATTCATCGACCGCAGACTTCCATTGATCGTAGCAGGCGTACACTAGACGCAGTTCTGCTCTAAACTGTCGGCGCTTGTCACCCGAAGTAACCTCCAGCAGATTATCGTTGGTTCGGGTCGTAGACACCTTCGCTTTTAGTGTTTGTACGTCGATATCAAGCAGACTTCGCTTCAAAGTGTGCACAGGTTTTTCATCGTCACTAACAATCTGGTTCTTAACCGGTTCCTCTGCACTCAAGTGACCAGTATGTCGCTTGAGAATAAGGTTTCTGCGAGCAGGGGCTATGGAAAACACCTTTTTTGGCTGGATGTTGGTACCGCGGCGACGAACTTGCTTTGCTGATCGCCGAAGCGTGAAGATGACCCACTTCCACGCCGAAAAGTGCGTCTCAATCACTTTCCTCCTCCAATAAAACAAAGCAATGAACATTTGCTGGTCCTCTTCGTCCATTGTTGTCACAAACACTTCGCTGGCGTCTCCCGGTCTGGATGGGGAGAGTTGTCTGCTCAAACCTTTGTTTTCACGTTGGAAACTGGAATTCTTATGTGATGTCTGACCAAAACACCACGCAGCAGCAGCACTTAGTATAAATACACTATATAAGCAACCTTCTTCACTGTCTTCTGACCCTGTAGACTTCGTAGTCATCTGTCGCCCGCGGATTTCTTGTTCTACTGGGTTTCCTTTGGTCATAGGTCTACAAAAGCACAATGAAAATCATAGTAAGAAAACGGCAGTGCAATATGAATGCACTAAGCAATACCATTTCAGGCCTTCTTCTCGAGTGAATCCGCGTTATATTTTCACTCCTGTAGTCTGCATCCTCATCATCCGAAGACAATGACAAAGGAGGTGACGCAAAAGTCTCAAAATCTCTTTCTTGTGAATACCGTTGGGTATTTCGTGGAGGTGAAGAGGTCCACGTAGTTGGCATTGTCCTTCTCTCTTAGCCCCAACCGAATGGAGACTTGTGTGTTTGCGGAGTCCTCGGATCTACTACGTAGTAGTAGTTTCCAGAAAACGATAGTGTCGCTTCAACGCAGTACAGTAACGTACGAGTCCGGCGTGACACTGCGTCTGAATAACTGACAGCGTCACTTGGGTAGAGCGAGATAGTGCACGTACACTCCTCTGTACACCAGATCAAATATCTGAGCTTGGACGTCATCGAACAGTGTGCGAGGAATCTTTTTGCCTGGAGTGGTGATGGCCTTCTTGATTTTTTTGTGCTGAGCTGCAGTAATGACTTTGATACGTCGAGACTTGATGTAGTTGAGGTAAGTACTCACAGCTCGTGATCGCAATGTCTTGCTATCAATGTCATCCTGTGTAAGGAATGGAAGATGTTAAGGTAAGTTCTCAACAAGCAACCAGAAACAACCTTCGATGCTTACCTCTTTGAACTCCTCGATCGAAATCCAAAATGTAACGAGGTCTTCAGCGAATTCTTGTCGCGCGAATGTCAAGAAGGTAGCCAGGCCTTCAGGGTCCTTCATTAGGAGGTTCCTGAAAGTGACCAGGTGTCTGTAAAGCGTGAGGTTCATGTAAAAAGTTAGAGCGAGACAGATAATGGTTTGAGTCATGTCGGCAGCATACTTTTCACTCTCGTTTGCGAGCTGCTCCAGGTTCTTCTTCTCCTGTTCGATCTTCTTCAAAGTGATCAGGTCTTCGCTACTCATGTCCCCCGTCTCTCGTTTTGCAATGAACTCCTCCAGTTGCTCTCGAATTTCATTCAGACATTTGTCGGCTGACGGGAGTGCCCGGATTCGAATGCTGAGTACGTGTCGACATACTTGAACGGCTTCATGGTAGCGCTCTATTGCGTCCTGCAAACAAAGGCTTATAAAAATCCAAACAACCTCAAACAAAAGGCATTTGAGGTCTTACCAAGCTCTGAAGCAACATCGATGTAGCCGTAAGCATGTCCTTGTGGTCTAAAGGAAGGATGCCTTCAAAAAGTGCCAGAGCATCTTGGGTTGTGCTAGCACATTGCTGAAATTGACGGGTATCCTGTCGTATGCAGCAACACTTTTCAGATAATCATTGAAACCAACATCGACAGCACTCTCTACCTGTAAAATTCGGGCTTTACCGATAGCGACCTTGAGCATCGTTGGGTGAAGAATTCCGAGTGAATCAGTGATTAGTTTCTCCACCTGTGCAAGAAGTTGTTGGGCCTTTTCGTACTTCTTCTGCGTTGTGTACAGTGATGCAAGTTCCAGCTCAGCTGGCTGGGTGAAGATCGTTTCTTCTTCTGCTTGGGCTGCATGTTTTGCTGCGGCTACAGGCACATTGATCTGCATTTGTGAAATGGCTTTTTCTTTCTCGATACGCTTTTTCCGCTGGAACTTCACGACTTCAGGATCGATAGCGCTCGAGAGAACAACACGCTGACTAAGATGGTCCTCTCCCAGTAGCAAACTACGCATTTGAGCAACACAACTAGCACTTTTCATGACAGCGAACTGCAAGGAGTTTTCTTGGTTAGTCTGAAAAACTTCTTTGAGTTCGTGCCCCACATACATTCCCGGTTTCAGCTCTTCGTACTGATGGTGCCTTCGGTAGGCTAATTCATGCAGACGTGCGTGACATTTATCACACAAGACTTGATCACATGAATGGCAGCTCTTACGCGCTCGACTCTGCTGGCAGTTGTCACAAGTAGGAAACCTGAGTCGGCCATTGGAGTCCGATGGTAACGGAGCAATTAATCCATTCCTACGACCACGAGTTCTGGCAACCAAGATATGACCCCGTTCTTTCTCGAATAGCTGTCGTCGTTGCCGATCTCGCTTCAAAGTCTCTTGCCGAATACCCCACTTTCGAATTGCAAATTCATTTACGGTATTGGGCTCAGAACTATCATCATTTGCATTGTGAACTGATCCAGTATCATCCGTAGTACGACTGCTGTCACCACCTTCATCCTCAAGGCTAAAGGAAAAATCTGCTTGTGCCATGGAAATCGAGTAGTCGGGTTTTGGAAAGCTCACGGACGACACATTATCTCCAAGTTTTAGTGCTGATTCGTATTTTGTGCCTTTGCTACGAAATTTGGTGGTGAATTCGATGGCCAGGTCGGGGTGGTTGTAGTTGTTCAAGTAGTGAACGCAGTCTCGACCAGAGAAGTCTCGAGTGAAAAGACTGCAGTCGCAACTCATCAGGAGCTGGATCATGGCCAAATCTCCACGTTTGCATGCAATCATCAGTGCATGAACACCTTCGTGGTTTTGGTGCGTCGGAATGCAGTTGCTTTTGAGGCAAAACACAACGTCAGCATACGTCCCAACAGCACAAACTACGAGCAGAGGCGAATTGCCGCTGAGATCTTCGTAGTTCGGACTGAGCTCAAAACCTTCGGACGATAGCAGCTCCCGTAGTCTCTCCAAGTCTGCGTTATGCAAAGCCTTATCCATTTCAAGCTTTCGTTTGCCTCTCATGACTCGGTTAACCGACAACGAGCTTAGAACTTCTCCGTCTTCTTCTTCATCTTCTGCTTTCAGCTGTGCCAGGAGGTTCTCACTGGGCATGGAGCTACTTAGCGTCGATATGATGACAGGGTTTTGCAACTGAATTGCCCAGTCAACGGCAGCTTTGCCCTCACGATCTCGCAGCTCCTTGCGAGCTCCATACGCCAACAAAACCCGTAAAAGATCAGAATTTCCCGAAATTGTAGCTTGGATCAGTGTTGACCGACCAGCTCCATTCACTCCATCGACATTCGTCCCATATTCCAGCAACAATTTCAGTATTTCTTCTCGCCCTTTGTCAGCAGCTAGCAGAACTGCGTTCACGTGGTGCTTGGTTTCGTGATTCAGATCAACCTTGAACTCCATCAGTATACTCAACGCAACGATGTCTCCCGTCATGACAACGGCTAGCAGTGGTGTCATACCGGCCGTAGTCTCCGTGTTGGGGGAGGCCCCAAGTTCTAGAAGCTGCCTCAGCACCCGCAGTTTCCGCTTAAAAATCGCCACCAGTACAGGCGTCAACCCGTTTTCACTCTCGTGGTTCAATAGATTGGCACATTGGTTTCCTGAAGACGCGGTGGCTGGGTCAAACAGAGGCACAAGACGATCCCAATGCTGGTGGTAGACGGCATGCTCCACTTTTTTCCGAGTGCTGGACGCGAAAAATGAATGCATCAATTGCGTGAGTTTGTTCCGTTTAGCAGGGAGCGCATCCAGTCGAGCTTTCGCGTCTTGCGATTTTTTCATCGCGAGTTCTTTCTCGGCGATACGTGCCTCTAATATACGAAGACGCTCTAGCCCAACCACGCCCGGCGTCGACACGGAAAGGCCGAGTGCGAGTGTCCTCTTCCTTGGTTTTGCAATCTTCTCGTACAACTTCAAATCTTCAAGTCGCTGACTCTCCATTCTCTTCCGTTGTTCCTCTTGCAAGTACCAGTTTTCCATCGCAACGGACAATCGCTCCTCCTCTTCCATCTCTCGACATCGTGCCACCAGCTTTTGCAACTCCTTTTCTCGAGCTTCCTCCTCTTTCTTCTTTCTGAAAATCTCTCGTTGCTGCCGTCGCACTGCTGCCGTACGCTTTTGCTCCAGTCGAGCATGAGCTTCCAGCCACTCCATGGCTCAGATGTCTAGAAACTACCTACGAGTCCCAAGTTGCTTTCGATAGCACTCGAAAATGGTTCTCTCGCTATTTTTGAGGAGCACCCGCGATGAACTTTGACATTGTTTTGACTTGGTACAAGCATTTTGACCACCAACGTCATGCAGGACAAGGCTGACGAGTCCTTCGTAGCGCAAATCCAAGTCTTGAGCTGGCCTTTACCACGCAACAAAATGATGTTTGGCGCTTGTTCGCTCGCTTGCATCCACGTCGAGAACCATCTACGAAAGTCTCTAGCAATTCGACTTGATGGGGTGGGTAAGGCTTGCGTACTCGAAAGCTGCAGGCGGTTGGGACCGCAGCGTCCCAGATTTTCACGCAAGGTCCTTTCTCCGAGTCGTGTCTTCAGTCTTGGTCCTTCCGTCACTTGCACAAATGACTTTCCCAAATCGCATCAACTACCGACTGCGCTCTCGAGAGAAATCCCAGCAACTCGTGACGGCTAGCGACACTTCAGTGGAGGCCGCCACTTTCGAGGCATTCCGCCATGTGACGCATGAAGACATTATGGAGGTGGCGCTGCAGTGCTGCGACGAAGAGAAAGCCAAGTCCGCTGTCCCCGTCGAGCACGCGTTGCTGCCACTGACGCACAAGCTCCTGGCAATGATCTCGCAGCCGGCCAAGCTCCTCGCAGCTTTGGTGACGGACTGCAGTGACCACCCTTCCAAGCACGCGTTCTGGATCAAGGCCATTTCTTTCCAGCACGTTGAGCTTCGAGGGTTGTGCGATGTCTTGAACGTCTTGGAGCATGGCGAGTGGAGTGCAACCGACGTGACGATGCTGAAAACTGCGTTGTATCTGTGGCGTCTGTGGCAGTTCGTGTGTCTGATCTGCGTCGAGGCCGTGACTTCCATTGCCGAGACGGCCAGTGTCAAGCACGAGCAAGTGACAAACTGGTCGTCCATGTTGCACAAGCGTTCGTCGTCTGCTTTGGACGACCAGAACTCGGACGCCTTGACCCAAGGAATGGTCTTCCTAGGCAGTGGTCTGGCCAAACGCTCTCGCATCACCAAGAAGTCGAATGAGTTCCTGGTCGCGTGGTTCCTGGCCCACAAGGACAATCCCTATCCGTCCCCAGACGAACGCTCTGAGATTGCCGACAAGACGGGGCTGGCGGAGCAGCAAGTACGCAACTGGTTCGCCAATATGCGTAAACGCCACTGGAAGCCCAACCGTTCGAACGCCAAGAAGCCGCGCTGTCTGCTGGACTACGTGCTGCGCCAAACGGAAGCGTGAAAACCCTCAAAAGAGTTTTCAAAACTTGTACGATTGCGTCATGTAACACGAAACAAAAAGTCTCTGCGTCTAACAATTCCATCTCGTCGTTCTTATTAGGCCGAGTGCGCACTCTAAAAAAGGTAGAACGAACGGGAGGTAGAATGGGAGGTAGAACGGTGCTTAGCTTAGTCCTCGTCGAGGGTAGGGGCCTCGCCGATCTCGCCCTTGGAGTACTTGTACTTGCCCGCCGCACGGAACATCTCCTTCTTGGGGGCAGCCACGGGCGCGGACGGCAGCTGCGCAGGCTTGAGGCCAAACGTCTCCTCCTTGAAGGCCGGCGAGAGCGCGGGCCAGGCCAGCCAGCCGACCAGCAGCGCTCCAGGAGCGCCCCACGGAGCTGCGGTAGAACGAAAACGCGAGGTAGAGTGAGAATAAAAGGTAGGGTGGTGGAGAAAGGTAGAGTGGAAACACGCACCGTAGCCAGTGAGCTCCTTGGCGATGTAGGTCAGGCGGGCAGCAGACATGACGGGAGAGCGGAAGGTAGGGAAGGTAGGTAGGGTTCTCCTTTGTGTATGTGGCGATTCCGAGGGTGAGCTTGGGTTTCGAGCCACGCCGTCCTCAGGTTTATTTTCAGCCAATGAGGAGAGCGGGACGCATAGAAACGGATAGAACTGCCGAATGGAATAGTGGGAACTGCGAGGTGGCATGACACTTCAACGACGGCAACTTCCTCATGCTCCAGTGTTGCTTTTGACATAGTCGATTGCTCTCGGAGGGAGCAAGTTGAGGTCTGCATTAGCTGAGGCCAATTACAACTGGGCGAAGAAAACTATTCAAAGATCGTAAGTGGTGATCGTCGTCGCAAACTCTAATACTAATACCGAGAACCTCTACACCACGCTACTAACACCACGTAGCAAAGCTTCGTTTCTGGTGT
>KV741878.1:1909-30745 GCA_000468175.2 Phytophthora cryptogea
TGCACAGTTTTGACCAATCACGGCACATCGCACGGTCATTTATTGGGCTCGCACCAGTGGGAGAAGTGTAGCCATCTGAAGTTGGGTTTTTCAGATTCACTGGGTTTTTTGGGATGATTTTTTTGGGTACCTAAGTTTAGATTGAGGTGGCTTTGTACTACTATGAAGTTGATTAGTTGCGATGGCGCTGCGTGGGTCTGCGTTCGATGTGTCGACTAGGAAGGTTCCGTCGTTGGCGTTGGTGCCTCGAGGACATTTGAAGCATGCGAAGAGAGAGGGGAGTACCAAGTTGAAGTTGAAAGGTAGGAACTTGAATCAAAATGACAGAGCTGAAGACGCAGAAAACACGATTTCTCCATCGCCTCCACGACCTGCACGACACCAGACGCTTAGTGATATGCTCGAGGGGGAAGTTGAAGAGGAAGTTGAGACGCAGCAACACGTGATCAAAGAGGAAAGTGAAGAAGACGAAGACGAATTCAGTGATGACGACCAAGCAGCACTGAGGCTCGGCGAGAGGTTCTTGAACTTGATGGCGCTGATGACTCGTCTTGCAAGTCAGTCGCTAGGTGACAACCCTGCTCCAGTCACTCCTAGTCGACTTGCTCGAAGCAACACGGAGCGATCTATTCTTCTGTCTCGAAGCAACACCGAACGAGCACTTATCCCCGTCGCCATATCACCACCAGCACCACTATCTCCGCAACGTCTGCAGCCTGTACAACCAATTAAATCGCCTCTAAAATCGCCCAGGCAGGTAGTTCGCGATGTGGCCAAGCGTCTACCACGGCCACTACAAGGCCAACTCACGTTCGACATTTGCATGTTGCTACCAGCACCACTGAACGAGCGGCAAAGCCCATTACGATCTCCGATCCGCAGAAAGCGGCTTCGGAAACGCGTGCGTCGCCGTCGACTGCGGCGCTGTGCAAGACGAACTTGGCAGGCCTCGCATGCTTCCTGGCCGCCTCATGCCTCTGCAGACTACATTCTCGACCATACGCGCCAGGACATCGCAGGAATCAACGCAACTCGCTTGGTGGAGCGTCTTGGCGAGCGGGTGGTAGATGCTCCACCTCTTCCTCGAGTGCTTTCCATGCCACTACCGCCGCTGCTGCATCGGAACAACACGCACTTCCAACCTTCCAAGTCCTCAAAACATTCACCTGTAGACGAACAAGTTGAAGATGCAATTGCCGTCACGACCAACGATCACGACAGCGAGGACTACGATATTGAGAGCGAAGAGGAGGAGGAAGAAGAAGACACGAGTGAACACGAAGAGGTGAGTGTACGGTATCATCTGGTCATCGTAGATTATCTGCGTACGCTGTTATCATCGCTGTACATGACCACTAATTTTATGTGGTACTTACTGTGGCTACCCTCCCAATCGATCAGACTTCAGAGTTTCCTGACGATACCGCCGACACCGTTGAAACACCATCCTCACGACAAGCTCAGAAACACCTTGACAAGCCCGCAATGTCAGCCAAGAAACGAGCGTTGTATCACCAACCAGCTTGGATCTCGCCCGAGTTGCATGCTTGGCTTGTCGAGTCAGGACTTTTCGCGACCAAACCGCGACGCGAGCTGCTATCGCCAGAACCCTGAATCCACGCCACGCCGTTGTAGTCACCCCCACCTAAATATTAACACCACTTACTTTTGTCATCGTCCGCTTCTTTTCACGGAGTCGTAGTCCTTGATTCCTTCGAAGGAATGGCCTTATGTCTTGCCGGACTTGTATGTGCCCACCGGCGGTTTATAGCAGTCGGGCAGCATTTTACGTTGCATTTCATTGAAGGCAAACTTGTCCGCCTTGGTATTCATGAAGACGTTGCGACGACGCACACCGTAGAGTCGCATGTTTGCGCACAGTGCAGCTCCCTGGGAGGCCTGCAGCTCTGCGCACAACAAGCGAGCTTGCTCCAAAGTCACGGACATTGCCGTGCGGTCCTTGCCACTCTTGCAGCACGTTACACGCGCGCCACCAAGGGCTCGACAGAAGTCTGAAGAGTCCATCAGCAACGCCACGTTCTTCTTGTACTGGCTAGTTGGAGAGCAGATATGGTGCTCGATCTGGACAAGCAAGTCATCCAAGGCTTGGAGGTCGTGTCGGTCGATTGCCATGGCAGCTTCATCGGCATCATCTCCAGCAACAAGAGGGATGGCACTGTTAGCCCGCAGCCGACGACTCTCACGAACGCGATTTTCAGTTTCATCCATCCGCAATTGCCGATACAGTGCGTAAACGCGCTTCAGCTCCAGAAGGTTGTCTCGGTTGACACGTTCCTGCAGTTTGACAGCGCTGGACTTGTACGCGTGTACGAGACTCTGTTTTTCGTTGACTCCCTGGCTAAAGAGCACGCTGCGTACGTGGACAACGCCGCCGCCCGAGACCAGCGACTGCGGCAAAACAGACATGTGATCGTCGCTAATGCCCATGGTCAACAGCAGGCAGTTGTTGTCGTTCGAGTTTGATCCTGACGGCGTATACCTTTTCAATGAGAAGAACGTTCCGGTTGTCGAATGCCGACGGAACTGGATAAACACGTTACGCAACCACCGTGCGCCAGCAGCAAAATCCTCGAGCATACCATACTCTTTGCCTTGAGTACTCAACAGGGACTCAAAATTCATGAGATACCCAAAAGTTGGAGCACGATCGATCTGGGCTTGATGTAAAGCGCTACCACTAAGCGCTAGGTCGAGCGAAGCAAGAAGGCAGGCCGTTGTAGCTGATAAAATTTGGCTACCAATGACTGTAAGTCGGTCCTGTAGATCCAGACGCAATTTAAATGCCGAAAGTGTATCATCACTGGATGATGTCGTTTGTGCTTGAGCGCCGCTGGTATTGCCTCCCCTTGACGAAGACAACGGTGAGGTTGGGCTCTGGAACTCGCCGTCATAGTTGCTTTCTAGCACAGGCTCGTCATCTGTGGCACCACTGGGATTGACCGTCAAGATCGGAACCGAGGCAGGGTAGCCCCCGTTGGCAAACCCCTTGGTGTGAGCTGCCGGGCAACCCATGGTCATCGTATGCCACACAAACGGTCGAGATGAGAGAGGCGCACTTGCCCCACTCCGACTCTGCTTGTTTTGCGTGGGCGGCTTGTACGTACAAAGAAACTGGTCCTGCATGTTGGTTGGGAGGAACTGCCACAGATTCAGATTCTTGTACGTGCTGCGCTTGAAAGGGGCCACCGCATCAGCATCTCCACCTGCAGCTGAAGAGGAACTGGCTACAGAAGAACTAGACGCTCCCAGTGACTCTCGCTCACTCGCGACCGAGACCATTCCAGCACGTTTTGCTGCCAAGCAGAACTTTCCATCCCTCTGCTCGTCCAGCAACCTCTTCTCCTGTCGAATGAGGAACTGACGTTGCTTGAGGTACTCTTCCTGCTTTTTACGCAGAAAGTCAAGTTCCACGGTTATTCGCTCAATGTCGCGAGGGTGAGCAGCCTTAGCATGCAGCCGCTTTTGGAGATACCGTGAACGCTCCAACGCTTGCTCCTCGAGGAAATCCAAATAAGCCACAGGCAGCGCAAACGTACTGCGCGGTACTCGCAAAATCTCATCCACCGCCACGAACCGCAGGTTGCCAGTTGGAGCCTCGTTGAGAGTTCCCAAGCCAATACCTGTCAGAAACGTGTCATTCTCCATGAACGTACGCACGTCGCTACCACGCGAGCTACCAGGGAAGTCAATGCGCGTCCCTGATGCAATCTTAGTTGCAGTCTCACGTCCTGGCGCCAGTGTCGTCGGAATCAGGTATTTTGCGTTGGCCATATCAACACCAGTTGTCGGGAGCACGTTTTGCGGCGATACCGAGCGGAACGCCTGCACCACCAACTGCACACTCTCACTGTTTGCTATTAGACTAGAGGATGAGCCGCTTCCTGGCGCCGAAGGTCCGCTTAGTTCACCCAGCAACTTGTTCTGCGGCAGTGGCTGGTTCGCGGAAAGAGAATCCCTCGTGGACGTGCTGCGTTCCGTCACGGGCACCGCGCACGGCATGGAGCCCAATAAGTGTTCGTCTAGTAGACACCTCCCTACACCAATCGTGCCCTGAATATTCCCTGGGCTCTGCGTCAACTGCGTCTTGCACAACGTGAGTCGCAACTGATCATATCTCTCCAACTCGGCTGTCATCACAATGGAAAACGGCACGGGCGCTTGTTCTCCGGACGCGCCAGACGCCGCGCCACACGCCGCCACCAACGTCGTCAACTTGACTGCATCTGTAGCTCCGAGCTCCACGAACGTATTGCTACTGCGGATATATCCACTCACCGCCACGAAACACCCCATGCGGTCCTTGTCCTTATCGGCCGCCGCGCCTTGTTCCACGGATCGCGCCAATTTGCTGCGTCTGCCCATGAGCACGGCCACCGACAAGTCGTACATCTTCCTACTGCTCGTGGCCGACCTGGCCGAGCTGCTGGCGCTGCTGGCTGTGAGCTGCTGCGGACTGTGGCGTCGTCTCTCTTGGTCGTCCACCTGGCTCGTCTCCGCGTCCTCCCACTGCTGCGACACTCCACTAGTCTCCACGATGGACGAAGTGTCCTTCTCCGTGGGCCGAAACGCGGCGTTCGTGCCGCGTAACAATGACGACCGCCGCGCGTCCAGCGAGAAGCTCGAGATGGACGTGTTGACGGAATATTTCGACGCGCGGATGGCGTCCGCCAGCTCCTGGCACGAGTCGATCCAGCGCTTCTGGTTCTCGCGGCTCTCGGCCTCCAGCAGCAAAGTCTGCGCGTCCGTGCGGATCTGGAAGCGGAAGGGCGCGTGGCCGGCGCCGCTGCGGTCCAGCACGATCGTGTCTTCCGTGATGGGGATCTCGCCCAGGAGCTCCAGCTTGTCCTCGGACGTGAAGTAGCACAAACTGGGACAATCACTCCGCAAAATGAAGAAGCGCGTCTTCCAGTTGCGGCGCCAGCTGCCCTGTTTCGTCAACATGCCGGCGCGCAGCACGTCGTCCGCGGTGAATGTGGTCGGAGCGACAGGGCGCACGGGCGCGCGCTGCTTGACGCCGTTGGCGGGTTTCCCGGCCTTGCCGCGGTGGCGAAGCGCGCTTAAAACTTTGGACCGCTCCTTGGTCTCGAACACTTCGTTGTGGAACTTGCCGAAGGTACTGCATAAGGGCGACGCGCGGGGCGCAGCTGCTCCTCGCTACGAGTGCGGAAATACAGGTTAAGACCGAGTCAGGGACAGGTTAAGACCAAGTGAAAGACAGGATAAGGCGGCGGACAGGATAAGAGACGTACCACGGGCTCGTTGAGGTCGATGGTGCCGACGGACGAGGACGTGTTGTGCAGGTTGGCCAGGAAGTCGTCGTCGTCCACGCTCATGGTCTTGTGCGTCGGGTCCTCGGGCGAGTGCGACACGGAGCGCGCGAAGGGCGGCGGGCCTTCAGCTAGGAACGTGCGCAGGCTCAGCGGGTACGAGTCGTAGATGGTGGCGGCAACTCGCGCTCTCCCGGCCGCTGCCCCTGGAGACGCCATCGTCGCGACGCTGCAATGGGCGTGTCGGGTCGATGCGAGAGTGTTCGAGGCAGTGCCAGACGGAAGACGGGGGAGGGAATAGGGCACGCTCTGGCTCACTTGCGTTTTGTATGCGGAGAATGAAGTGCACCCGTCTTTATGGGAGGGCGTCCTACGGCTCACTTGCGTTTTGTATGATGAAAAGAGGGCACACCGGTTTTTCTGGGACGGCGTCTACTTTTGCGCCGCGAGCGAGCGACTTGCAGAACTTGGAAAGGCAAAGCGTGGTCGGCAGCTTGTGGAGGCAAGTGGTGAGTAACGAGCTGGGCCTGGCGCTCTCAATTATTGAAGCAAGTCACACCTTGGTAAGATGGCCCCAAAAATCCAGCGCCAAATTTGAGGCCACTTGCACCCGGGTACAGGATAGCGGCATCCACTTTCTCCACAGCGGACTCCAGCGGAGACCAACAACTTGTCGGATAAGGAGCTGATCTCTTCGACAGCACGCTGGTGAGAAGGGCGCGGTACATTTGGACGATGCGGCCGCCAGAGCCAGTCCACCCCCACAATACTCGGCGAGGCAAGTTGCCCTCTGCGATTGCCCTTTGCCGGTGCTGAGCGCCACGTTGCCGTCCGTAACGACTTCAACCTGCGCTTGAACATGTCCACTTTTGCTCGCGAAACGTCCATCGCGACGGAACGACGACGACTTATGGATATCGCCCCATCCCCTCCGACATGGCTACATTTGAACGCATTGATGGTTGCAAGTTGTGGTGCCACCTCTGATCCAGAGTTCTTATTCCTGAGACGTCTTCAATGACTAAGCAGAAATTGGCTCCGTCACTAATCGCGACTCTGAAACGCAGCGACAAAGTCCTCGAACCCCACGACGCCTTGTCCGCTTCGGTCCTTCTCCGTGATCCACCGCTGGATCTCCAGATCCGAGAGGCGATGGCCAGCCAGTTGCTTGTCCATTGCACGCCGCAAGTCGATAAAACTGATGGAGCCATCGCCGTCCACGTCGTACTTGCGGAAGATCGTTCGAAGCGCGTCTTGCGGCTGCTTTAGAGGTGGCGCAGCAGGTTTGCAGCGCTGTCGGATGCTTTTCCGTGCATGAAGCTTTTGACGAGGTCTATCGCGACTGCTAACCGAGAAAGAATTGAGGCTGTCGCTCGAATCGTTCCTGAGATTGTTGGTGCTGTCTCGCTTCTCGTCTTTTGCATCTCGATCACCTTTGGACTTTTCCTCCTGACGCTTGAATTTTGACTTGTGCTGCGCTCGACCAGGTCGAATTTGGTCCGACGATGAAGTGCTTGCTGAAAAAGGTGAATACGCATCCGAGTCCAATATTTCGTCATCTTCTATCGCTTCCTGAGGTGCACGTGAACTTTTTACAAAACGTAGGGCCGAGTCTGCATCGATACTCAGGAGAGTCTGGATAACGTTGGCGTTCTTTTTGCCGACAGTAGTTTTACTACGGATTCCAGCAGCTTTCAGCTTGACAAGATTGGATTTGGACGTGACGCCAACCGACTTTACAGGCGAGACCGACACCAGAGGTTTGTCAAGACTTCCTTCAACTAATTCGTCGTCTGAGACCATCCTTTTGATCTGAGTTTCTGTCTTCTGACGCGTATGAGCTCGTTCTGAAGTTTGAGAAGTCGACCGCTGTACTCGCAGTGGAATTCGATCAATACGCTTCTCCGATTTACTTTTTGTTGTGGATTGAAGCGCGAGAGTTCGACCAACAGGCTTCGTATTTGCATCTCCGAGTCCTTGCCAGTCTTTCCAGAAGAGCTCAATACGCTTGGATAGCTGGTGTTCACTGTTTGGTTTTGCTTGGTGGAAGTCGACTACCCAAGCAGGAATACTCACCGATTCGAGGTGATCGAGGAACACACGACTAGAACTTTGAGACGAAAAGTCCACGCACAAGCAGCAGATTAGCTGCATCACACGCTTGGACACAGCTACGTGCTTGGTAGCAATTCTACTAGAACCTGTTTTACGCAAGTACTTCGCCTCTTTGGCAATGATGTCGTGGTGCAGTAGTAATTTACAGACTTCAGCAAACATCACCTGAGTGTTCACGCTCTTTTCACGGCGGGAGGCGGCGAACACGAGAACTTCCAACATCATAACTGCTTCCAGCCTTCGGTTGTAATTGCCAACCTCGTCGTCAGGCGATCTGGTTTCCATATCCGGACTGCTCACGCGCGAAAGCACTGCAATATCCAAGAATTCGGTCTCCAGGATGTTGGAAGTGATGGTACGGCTATCAAGGTACAGTAGCACCGACCAAATGTGCTGTTTCTCTCCAATGGAAGTGTTTGTGTCTCTATCGCTGGCATCGGAAGAGCAATCCGTTCCCAGCAACTCAAGTAGCAGCCGCGTATCAACACATTTGCTCACTGTTTCCAACGCGACCTCGTCAAATTTTCTCGCTCGAACAAAACTCGTTAGTAAATCTACTGCATTCGTTTTGAGAACGTCAAGTGTGCTTCCTCGGCGTATCGCACTGCAAGATGGTAAATTCACGATCCAAGCAAAGATTTCGTGAAGAACATTTGCCATTTGATCATCGTCTCCTGCGTCAAATGTTGTGAGCTCCACGATGTCTTCAATCTGGACTGAAGGGTGCGTGATGATTGAGTGAAGAAGATTAAAACCTGCGATCACGATGTTACCGTGCGCTCTCGAAAGCTTCACTGCTTTATTACCAGAGCTGTTCTGCTTCGACTTGCTCGAATGTACCACAACAGTTCGCCAAGCCGCTTCCATCCAGCTCCAAATCTCGCTGCAAACTGGTGCTAACACACTAAAGCGCAATTTTGCAGAAGTCGCTGTGTGGTGCAAGAAGAGCGCCTTGGTGTACTGGATAAGCTGAATTTGCTCGTTTGTGGTTCCATTCAATTGGGAAATATCTCTTGCTAGATCAATCGCGTGGCTCACTTTCCCGTAGTCACTACTTGAAATGAGATCGCGTTGAAAAGCCGAGTCACTCGGTACCGTTGAGTCATCCGTGATGGCAGCTACTTCGCGAAATGTCCGCGACAACAACAACGTCTTCATCAAACCTACGGCACGACTACTTCCGATCACGACAATTTCTTCGATCATCAATCGAAATGGCGAGCAATTGAGACTTGACAAGCGATGATTAGAATTATCAGCAATTGTCGAAGAGAATACCTGCCACTTGCTTGCTGCCCCGAGGTCTTGTTGGGCGATACGCTGTCCTTGACGAAACACTTGATTCATCATATTCGAGTCTTTCATCTTCACAAAAGGCAGCGAGTTCGCTTTGCAGTGAGCTACAATGAGCTGATTGATACCTGCCACTCCCCAAAATTGTGTCGCTTGATCTCCTCCATGCAGACAATTGACAAGCCAGGCCACTCCTGCACAAAGGATTGCCATGAGTGGGTGCTGGCTTCGAGATGCACTAGACGTGCCGCTTTCGTCCAGTATTTTCAATGAACGTATTGTTCGCTCGAGCACACGTTTGACATCAATCACTACGCTTTGACTGCACAACTGCGTGGCAAAGTTTCGTTCCGGACATGAAAATGTAAGCGAGTGCTGGGTGTTTGGTGCCGTCTCCTTGGCTCCAAACATCGGATTGCGTAATGCATCAAAACGGAATATTCGTGTGCCGCATTCAAGTAAGGACAAAGCGCCAAGTATCATTTTCTCGTCACCGTCACGAAGAAGAGTGCAGATTAAGCGCTCAAACCCCAAGTCTTTCCAGACTGTTGCTACTGATGGCTGTACCAGTACCAAAGGAAAATAGTATTTTCGCTCGAAGAAGGTTGGTCCAAAGAACTGCTGGAGCGCAGCTAAACGGAACTTTGGTACACTTACGCCGCTAACAAGTTTGAACTCGATTTCTTTCGTTTCGTAGACGAACTGGAGATAGTCTGCAGTCATCGGCTCATCGGCTGGTGAATCCTCATTCACCAACTCTTCTTCTGCTCCACTGCTGGGGAGATGTTGAGGAATTAAAGTAGTGTGATCGCTCCACCAAATGCTAATAACTTCCTGCTTCGGGGTGACTTCTACTCCGAGTGGGCAAGTTTCAACCTCATACCCGACTGAAAGTATCGGGCTAAAACCAAATGGTGGCCGACGGGAGTTGAGCCATCGCAATAACGTCGGATATTTGCTTGAGTTCATCTCGATTGCTAGTAGCTCTCTGAAAAAGGGCTCGCTTAGCCGCCAAAGTACAGCGTTTGACGTTGTATCTCGGAGAAATCGTGACACATTCGATGTACTAGTCCACCACTGATCATCAATTAGGTTTTGAGGCATTTGCGCGGTTGCAATACTCAATAAAAACGACAGAACTTGGAGCACAATCCTCATCAAGAGTGGTTCGACTGTCAGCTTCTCAAAAATTGTCTTTACTTCGACGAGTTCCAACACTTTTGAAAAGTTCCCGAGCAGCATTTCGACTGATTGGCGACCTTGTTCTCGTTCTCCATTCTTGAGACTAAGAGTAAAACCTCGCATTACAACTGTGCAGAGCTGGCGAGGAACATGATACTCTAAAAGTTGTTGCAGCACATGTGAATTAATACTGTCCCTAGTTTTGACAGGTTTACCTGTTGAAGTTTCGTCTTGGACGAGATTGTCCAGAAGTATTAACCACCCTTCGACTACTCGACGCAGAGAATTCTCCCCACACACTCCTTCCTCACATTCCTCAACACAGGTACGAAGGTCTCGTTGTAATGTACTAAGAGATCTCTGAAGCCCGACAAAATTCATCATCTGCATCGAAATCGCATTCAATTGCACGTCACTTTCTGAGGTGACATCCATTCTAGGTTTGCCAGCATACACCCAAAGTGTCTGCAGCCCCGGTCGACTGCTCGGTGGCTGAAGTGCCAAAAGTGCAAGATGACAAAGCTTTTCCACTTCTCCCTTTTGAAATGCATTTCCATGAGCAGCAATTTGTGAAGCACTAGAAAAATCCGTCAAAGTTGTTTCATGGCTGGTTGGACTATCGTAGTTCTTGTCACTGTTGTTTATACTGGTTAGCATGCGGATAACTTGATTCCTGGTGTTGCACAGGACTTCTTCATTATTGTCGGCAATAGTTCGTAAGTGTTCGAGACCATCGTCAATATCCTCCACATCATTGAAGGTTCGCAGTAGTAACTCGTAGACGAATACGCCAAACACCTTTGCCATGGATCGACCAAGTGAATCTGCGTCCTCGTTATTTTCTCCATAACGAACAAACTCACCACCAGGTAACGAGCACATTCGGAGGTCGCAGCCGTCTGGAGAAACTGACAGCATGCTTAGGTCGATACCTTGTTTTAATGTGAAGCGTTCATTTTGCATCGTAAGTAGCGCCATCAAAACGCGAAGACTCCAAAACCAAAGCAAAGGTTTCCAGTGCACCATATCGAAAGGAGACAAACGCATTAATTTCACACACTCTGAGAGAGACGCCCATCCATCCAACGATTCAGTCACAATACATTGAATACCATCTCTGTCTCCAGCGTATGCCAACGAGGCATTGGCGGCTGGAAGAATTGGGACGTTCATGGTTTCAATAAGTGCTGGCAGGAAATACTCACGCACTCTTAAACGCTGAACTTTGCGGATAAAAGTTAGTTCTTGCTGGAAATTCTGCTCCATCTCTTCACCGTCCATGAAAATGTACAACACAGATAACGAAACGAATTCCACCCCACTACATTCGACTCGTCCGATGGCTTTCATGATAAAGCGATCGCGACAAACGATGGTATCACATCGGTTCTCTAGAGTAATACTAGATAATTTAGGCAAGACACAAGGCGACGGAGTCCTCAAAAATCGCTGAAGCTGCTGCAGATCCTCAACTGTAGGCTCCAATACGTTTTCGCTTTCATGGTTGGCGAAATCACAGTATAATTCATTCTGGGTCTGTGCAAGAAGTCGAAGTTTCTGTTTCCACTCTTGAACCCTTAGTTGGATAGCGTATGCCTCCTCTGGCGCTAGCTGATCAGCATCACTCAGTTTTGTCAGATAACCCCCCAACTCGGTCAGTTTTGCTCCAAAGAAGGCGGAGAAGTTGGTACATTCAACAATGAGCTCGACCACAGCAGAGGAAGGTAAAAGTGCATCCATCGTTGCCTCCAGTGGCTTTGATTTTTCGTTTTCGTCCGTCTTTGAGCACAAAAACCGATGAAGTCGGCTTACGAAACTCGGAAGTGATGATGAAGAGGGAAATCCCTCAACTGTATCGTGGTTGCTTAAATCTGAACTGGTAAACGCATCCGCCAGACCAAGATCTACGAACAACGCGCCGACTTCGGCAGGTATGAAAGTACGAACACTAAGATGACGAACGAGAATGCTAACCCAGGCCCAGGCTTTGAACTCTTCTTGATTCACGTTTTCAGCAAGAATTTCTTGCTGAATGCGCTTTATCCAAGCTCCGAAGGCAACGCTATTTCGTTCATCGCTTCGGAGTAATTCAACCAACCTTGACAGTTTAGCGCCTGCTTTTCTTGGTTCGTGATGTACTATCTCCTTATCATCAGCTCGATAAAAGACATGGTTCGTGAAACTCTCAAAAGGATCTATACCCATTTGTGAATTGAAAGAGCCAAACTTTAGGACATTTACAGTCTTCAAAAGGCTATCAGCTGCCTCATTTGGTTGTCCAATGTTTGCAATAATATCACGTAGGCCATCCTTCAAGTCCTGCACGAGAAGAGCACGTTTGCTTTTCATGAGACTTGCACGTTCTTGTTGGAAATAATCGTTGCGGATGCGTAGTAGACGCCTCGCTTCGAATTGATACGAACTTTGAAGAGCCAAAGAACGCTTTGCATGGTCTACATTACCCGGTTCACCCTGAAGCTCATTGCGTGCATCATCCGTAACCCAATTAATTGTAAACTTCCATGTTTGAAGTTGGGTCTGACCTGTTCGGGATGTCAAAATTACCCCAATTACAATAACCGGGAAAGCCTTTTCCGTAGCCCCACCGTTTAGTGTAGTTTGATTTAAGCACTTGGGCTGAGTGAGCTCAGTGTTTCCACTGTCACCGCATCGGTAGAATTGACGTAGCTCCACTACAACATTTTCTTGGTATGAAAGTGCAAACTTCTGCATTTCTTCTCGGGTCTTCCAAACGATGTTGTGCTTTTCAAAGTCTTGGAAAAATTCTTGGATAGACTTTTGAGCAAAGATGCCAGTGCGGCGATGCTGCAATGCGATGAAAAGTATCCGAGTGATCCGGTGCTTATGCAGAGCCACTCGTCTCGCTTGGTTATGTTCGACGCCGCTGACTGGCGCTAAGAACATTTCAAACTCAAAACCAGGGTCATCCAGCGTCACCAATCTCACATCAAATCGTTCCAATACCGGCAAACGAATCACTTCAGCATCGTCGAATAAATACAACGCGAATCTCAACGGAGGAGTATCGAAGTGTTGCAGCATTTCAGTCTCCCATTGATCAATATCTGCAGCAGTATCATCCCCAACTTGAATCGTATTCGTACCAAAACCAATCGTATATTGGTCAAGTGATCGACAGAAAATGGAGTGTAGATCTTCGTCGCGTAGAGAAATTTGAAGACATACCAACGGCAGAATGGGTGATGCTTGATCTGTTGCGGTGTTCCAAACGATGATTGATCCGTCCCTGGAAGCAACAAAAAGTAGTTCGGCATTTACCGCAATGTGTGTCACAGTTGCTGCCTTTGCCTTTCCAAAACTAAAAACCTTCTTCCTTTCGAAAGAACTCGTTGAGTTTGTTCCTTGAGGTAACATCCACATCCCGACGTGTCGGTACGATTTCGCTGATGTTGTAGCGTATAGTACTGTTTGGCTTTCACCGGATGGTAAGAAATTATCGATGAGCTGAAAGAAAGCTCTAAATCTTCCAGCTTGAGATGCTAACAAATTAGCGTGACAAAGTATCGCCCCCGTTCCAGTGCACGCAACCCAAAGAATCGTGTCAGGCGCGGTGAGAAATACAACTTTGGATCCATCTGTAGTAACTTCAAAACTCCTGATAACCCCGCTGGACGAAACAGTATCATGTTTACTGGACTCTCGAGACCGAACTTGGTTGGCAGTCTTACCAAGATTTATCGATAGGTCCACTTTCACATGATCCACCGACACTTGTCGAATAGGACTCACGAAATTGGTAGCTAAGCGAAAGAATCGAAAAGACCCACTACTAGATTCCTGTAGAACGGAAGAGTTCACACAAACTATCGAGTCCCAAGCGCAGAAACGAATTAAACCTCCGAAAGCTCCCGTCGAACGTTTAAACTGGTGAATTCGAGCTGATGACAGCTTCACTTGCTCGGTATATGATGCAGAGACCGAGTCACCAGTCTGATTGGCATCCATCCATGCCTCCATAAATGTTTTACTTTTGACTTCTTGGTGTCCATTGTCCATACCACATCCGGTACTACTCGCAGCACTTTTCGTGGGTAGTTTCTTCGTTGAAAATAAAACAAACCCCATAGATTCCTAAGCAAACGTATCATGGAGACATGTATTAGCAAAACCATCAAATGGCGACAGTGAAAATAGTTTGAAGCGTACCTGAACAGGAGTGTCACCCGCCGAGTTCCAAACTTCCACACAACCATCGAAATAAATAATGACCAAGCGCGACGAGTACATTCCGGAAACTACTTCAGCAACTGTTTTACAAGGAGACCGAGGTGCATCTTCTGTTCGTAACGTGAGCTGTAACCCGGTGGCTGGGAAAACCTCTGGTATCGTAATGAACTTGTTGTATTTCACAAAGTACACGAGTTCTGGCCATGAAATGCACCCAGCACACAGGTTGCCGATTAAACCTTTTTCCAATTGCAAGCAAGTCTTTTGAATTATCTCAAGGCCAGCCTGGTTAGTGAGTGGGTCTTCGCACGCAACCGGGGGATGGTCTTGAACGTCCCTGTACACTTTACGAAGTAATTGCAGAGCTTGCACAGTTTTGAATCCGTTCGTCTGACTTGATGTTGTCTGCATGAGTATTTGAAAGTGCTTTTTAAAATACGTCAGGGGTAATTGCAATCGAGCTTCATCTTCTTCTTCCTCACGATTCATTTGTCTAGAGCGCTTGGTAAATGGAGGAAGGCGGAAAAATGCTAAGAATCCATCGTATTTCAACTGGAAATCGTTGCTCTTTGATGCAAACACCTTTTCCTGGTCCATACTCATTGTCGCGGTTGATATCAGCATTGAAAGATGCGCATTCCGACGAACAGCTTGTCTGAGATCGCCCAGACGAATCGATTTGTTGGAAGTACCCGATTGAAGCACTAATCCCTCCCAATACGCTTGCAGTTTGCCTTCTGAGAGATCATCTTTGAAGATTATCACTGTCTTTGGGGCCTCACCAGTGACAGAAGACTTACCCCAAGTAGCAATATATCGCATCGCAGGACCAACTCGGATATTTGGCGACACTACTGGAACCGTGTTCATGATCTCGAATGAAGTTACGAGAGTCGAGTTCAGCTTGCTGATGTCAGGAGCCACTTCTCTCTTCAGTTCACAACCTCCAAGACTCTGAAACATCACTTGGTCTGCTACGTTATCAATTATCCCCCGTACGACTTCACGAACCAACGTCTTGAAACAAACATCAATACAACAAAAATATTAGTTCGAACCACAAGGACCCACACCAATAACAACTCTGTACCTGGTTGTCGGAGGTCTCTAGACGTTTTGACAGTTCTGCGGTTGGTACTAAAATGGTGGAGACTAGTTCCTTTGCAGCATGGAAAAAGCGAAGTGGCACACCAAGTCGAAGCATTGTCACTCCTGGGGTATGGTCGTTAGTAGATACCTCAACTACCATTCGTTCCTCGTACAGATCTCGGATTTCAGCTCCGACACGAACAAAAGCACCGCGACGAACAAATTGACCTTTTTGCACCAGGATCGTTTCAGTACCAGCATCGGCATGCTTTGCTAGTACCATCGTGTGGCCGTCCTACACAAATTGAATTACATTAGAACAGTGTTAGTTTATAAAATATGAAAATGGGCAGTACTTAGTAGGCAAAGAGCATTTACTGTACGGCTGACGGTGGTGTGCTTGGTGACCTTCGTTGTGCCTGTTTCCTGTTCGTTAGCGCTCGATTGTACCCCATTGTGATGGATTTCCGTGACGAAGTATTCGAAGTTAATTTCCCGTTTTTCAAAAGCTTTAACCTGTTGACACGTGAGTTTGTATCTTCATCTGAAGGAAATGACGACAGTATTTCCTTTTCAATCGGGTCGGTGATTTGTCTGGCAGACTGAGGCGTATTCGTCTTCGACAAGCCTTTCGTATGTTTCAGCCTTTGAGTTGCTGTAGTAGCAGGACGATCTCGCATCACCCGGTTAGAATGTTGAATTTGAGGTTGGCTTTTTGCAGCCTGCATCACCTTTCGCTTCGTCTCTTGTTGTGAATTTATTCGAGAAGATGGTTGATTCGTAGTATAGCCACTTCGTCTCTCAACCGTTTGATTCCGAGCGTATTGATCTGCCTGTGATGGTTCACTGCAATTCAGGTGTGTATTATTTGCCAACCTGAGTCGCAGTAAACTCAACCCGACCTCAAGTTCCAAGTGGCGAGCTCTCAGCTCTTCTAGAGAAGAGTCTGAGGGAATTCGCAGCGTGCCAGAATCGGTCTCACGAAACCCAATTGAAAGTAGGAGCTCATAACCACCCTGCACACTGCCGACAATCTTTGTAAATGTGTTGGTGGCTGTATTGAGCTCTCGGTATCGAGAGTTAGTGGGGTCAGCTTCAATGTTGGATAGGCACTTGACCCCGAGTTGAACAGCCCGACTCCAGTTCTCGCAGCAGCGATCCAAGCTCGAAATGGCTCTTGATACAGCACTAACATCACTCACACAAGGGTTTTTAAGACCTCGGTAATGTCCAGCTAGCATCGAGGCAATTGTCTGTATCCTTCCCAGCGTAGCTGTATCTAGTGATGTTGGCAACTCGGACGCAAAAGAATTCGACGTCTTAAAACGAACTCGTTGTTGTTGAAGCTCGTAGGTTTTAGTAGATGCAACTGAACCATTAGCATTTGATGAATTGGTAGATTCGCGAAACCCAACGATCCGTAGTAACTCACGGCCAGCAGGAAAACGAAGAAGCTTGTTCTCAATCAGCATTGTGTCGCTTATCGACCATAGCTTACAATTTCCAGGTTCCTGAATGATACTGTACAATTGACTTAGAAGAGATTCAAGAGCTACTGCGGCAGCAGAACAGCTCGTTCCAATTCGTAGATTTCCAACAGCTAACGAAACAATTTCACACATTGTTGGATCGGTGTCGCCATTTGATGATAATGCCACCACATCACCATTTTTGTTGGTTGTAAGTTCGTAGGGATGGTCCAACATTGGTCCTAGAGCTGCAACGAAGTCGGCGATATCCACTTTACCATCTTTATTGATGTCAAAGGCATCAAATCGAGACCAAACTGGAAGGGTGGAAGGGGAACCATACGCTCGAGTGAAGTCTGCTTCAACCAAGAAACCTTTTTGATCCACATCCATGTTGCTGAATGTGTTTTTCACCATTTCGAGCTGATGTCGCTGAATTGAAGATTTGTTGAACGTCTCCATAGCGTTTGTTCCGTAGGGATACATTTTTACAAGTGCAGCTTCCCGCGACTTACTTGTCTCCAATCTCTGAGTTCCAGGACTACCTTTCGACAATAACCCAGTCGAGTTTTGAGCCTGAGAGAAATTACCGACAATTTCGTGGAGATACTTCATCTCGTCTTCAAGTAAACTCTCGATCTCCTGCTTTCGCCGCCAGAGGAACCACTCCATCTGGCTACTGACACTTGTAAAGGCAAAATTGGACAAACTAGCTGATGGTAGTGTATCCTGGTGGGGTTTATTCCCCGACACCTTTGCCGTTCCAGTTCCTCGAAGAGTGTAAACGTTTCCATTTGACGATTCTACTAGATCGAACCCAATCGATTCCATCAGTTCTGTTGCATGTGGCAGATAACCAATCTGACGCTGGAAAGTGCTGTTGGCTTCTCGGATACACCAGCATCTCGAGTCTTTCGGGTTCTTCAAAACATTTTCTATATACAAAGACAAATGCCTCAGTGCTGTCTGGCATTCCTCCAATGTAAAGTGGTATCCTTCACGTTCCTGGACTTTCGAGATTCGCTCCAGAATTGAACTGATACTTTCAACGCCATCGAAAAGAGACAACTCGCCATCCAGATGAATACATTTCTCCCGTAAAGCATCGAGTGTCGGTTTTTCAAGTGCGCTAATTCGCTTACCATCGGCATTTCGGGCCCCACGCAGTTCGTAATGCGTTTTCTGGTACTCAACAAATCCCACCGCTTCCAGAAGACTGGTTGCTCCATCGAATCGACCAATTTTCTGTTGAAAAGCAGCACTGTCAGCTCGAATACGCCAATAATCGGCATTGTTAGGGAACCGCAAAATCTTTACACAGATATTTCTGATGAGACCAATTATCCGACGCACTTCAGCCAAGTCAACTCGCATTCGCAGCTTCTCAATCGCATTACGGATTGTAGGAGCTGAGGTGAGTTCGTCGATGATAAATCCACAACTCCCGAATACTTCCACCAACGAGACTGCTGCTGATCGTTTTCGGAGTGAAGTCATTGCAGGTTCGAGCAATGAGGGATCAAGTGCCACTTTATCAGCAAACGCAGATAGTTGCGAGGTTTCCAGTAGCAGCTCTTCGTTAGGGTTGCAATTGTCTGTATCCGTGCTCAGCAATGACTCGAAAGCCTCTCGAAATCGCAGAATCAAATCAACTTGCGCTTGCGTTCGACCAACCGAGAGACGACGCACAAGATCACCATGGCGTTTGCACACGATATCTCCATTAGAATACAAACAAGACGCAACAAATGCAACCGGACGCAGCTCTACAACTCCACTCCAACGAGATGTCGAGTGCTCGGATCCATAGAGTTGGTAGTAACAACATAAAAACTCTGGAAGCAGCAGCGTGTGATGAGGAAACAAATTGTGTTGCTGTAAGTAGACATCCAAAGGTTTGTTCGGCATTGCTTGTTTCGCGATTTGTTCGAAGATCAGTGAGACTTCACACACTCGAATACGCGACGGAATCATGTTCGGCAGAGCGTGGTCGTGAAAATGACGTTGCAGCGTCTCAAACAATCGATAGCCAAGTTTCTGCTGCCATAGTTCCAGTTGCCGTTTGCTCTCATGGTATGAAGCAAATCTTCCTTCCAAGACAGTGGCAACACTTTGCTCTATGTGTAGCTTACTGAGTCGGCTTTTGGCATATGCAAACGCCAGCATTAGCGTCTTGAACTCAAAGCGACGATGAATTCGGAGATCATCGTGCGTTGCAAACCATTCGCTCAGAATGTGCTTTACAGAACTCCCACCTTCATCACTTTGAGTACTCTTATGATTTGCCCGTCCGCTGCCTTTTGTCGGTTTGGATGCTGCCATGAACTCTTCCACGAGTGCAATTATTCTGCTTTGTGAGATTTTACCAGAACCTTTGGGATCGCTCTCTTTGAACATTCGTCGATAGTTTTGCAATGAACTTGAATCAAACAACCGTTTTAGTACCTGTGAGGTTAAGAGAAAAAGTGTAAGTGCCGGAGGTGTTAGTTCAAAATCAAGTGAACTCGATGTATACCTTGTCGACATTGTTTGTTTTCCTGCTTGATTTTGAAGATGCCGACACGCTCTCTGTACTTGACGACGCTGAGGAATCGGAGCTTGAGGCATCATCGCCACCTTTTAGCAACTGTAACTTCGGCTTCTTTGTTAGCGCACCCTCCTCAAAAAGCTGATGGAAAGTATCGTTAACCACGTTTGTTGCTTAGTTTGTTACCACCTCGACGGGAGTAAGGCACCAGCTACGTACCGTCATCGATAGTTGCTCCAGCAAGAAGAGAGATTCCGTTGCAATTCCATCCGTCCTGTGGGTCATGAAAAACAATAGATCAATATAGTGAAGCAAACGATTAAGAAAATTAAAACAACATACCTGCCACGCTTTAGCCTTCTCTTCCGTCGTTGCTCAGAGGACCTTCCGTCAGAATCAGAGTCATCCTTCATGGACTTTAGAGCTTCCGGGGGCACATCTTCTTCGACAACCCCGTCTTTAAATCGGATCTAGACAACAAATTGATTGTGTTAGAATGACATGCTTTAACTCAACATAGTGGAAGCTGATGCAGCCTACCGAGTACGTTCCGTCCGAGTTTCTCTCTAACACAACCGCCTTCGTCCACTTCTCAGTCGTTTTTGGCTTGGACAACTTACTTGATCGACGCCAATTAGACATGACACGCTCATGCCGACGGTAAATCGGTCCTTGGTCAGAGTGCCGTTGCTTTGATTTACCTGCTGAATCATCGTCCGAGTTCTCTGAATCCGAGCACACAATCAACAACTTTCGAGATATTCGTTTGGAAGTATCTCCGTCTTCATATCTAACATCACAACTGCCGTTTGAGCGAACTTTACGGACAACTCCAACGCGTCTTGCCTTCTTGTCGTCTGCTTTCCGATACGTGACTCGTGTACCCTTTTTAACAGGAGGTTGCTTGTCACGATCCGATTCGGAGGATTCTGAAGAAGAGCACGATTTTGACTTTTTCGTAGTAGACTTCTTGGGTTTTGTCTTTGGTTGTTCTTCATCAGAGCCAGAAGATACTGCAGCAGGTTTCGACTTCAAATTCTTCTTGGAACCTTTGCCTTCATCACCACTATCATCACCTTTATCTTGGTTGCTGCCAACCTTTTTGATATCTTGCACTCGAACGTGTTTTTCGGAAGCTCCGACATCGTATTCGATGTCAAAGGTCCCATCCGATCTCGAGCGAACAACTTTACCACGATGAAACTTGCCTTTCTGTTTGAAGTTGGCCTCCACGACGTCGCCAACTTTGATGGACCCACTTTTCTTATCGTCACGTTTCTTGCTCTTGCTATCGGAATCCGAGTCACCAAAGATGTCGTCCTTGTCTGTATTTGCCTTCGCTTCAGGTTTCTTCGCTTTACTACCGGGAATCAGCTCAATCGATGAGCTTTTCACACGCAAGTCCATATCTCCATCATCGTACTCGACATCAAACGTGCCGTCCGTTCTTACCTTCACAATCTTGCCCGGGTACATTTTCATTCCTCCTTTGTACTTCGCATTGACCTTGTCACCCACAGCAAAACCTTCAGGTTTCTTTTCGTCTGCTTTATCTCGTGCTTTGGGTTTTTCTTCGACTTCAATGTAGGACTTCTCAACGTACATTTCTGCGTCTCCATCATCGTACCGGATGTCGTACGTGCCATCCAATCGCACTCGGGTGATTTTACCTGAAAACAACTTGGTTCCTTTCTTGTAGCGCGCTTTGATCACATCACCAACCTCAAATTGTTTCGGTTTTGATGGTACCGGTGAATCTGCACTCAGTTTTGCCATTTCAGGTTCCGCTGAAACAATGAGAGAGGCGTCTACCCGAGCCTCCGAATCACCGTCATCGTACTCGATATCGTACGTCCCATCCGACCGAACACGGGCAATTTTGCCTGAAAAATACTTGGCTCCCTTCTTGTACTTCGCTTTGACGGCGTCTCCAACAGCAAAGCCAGTTTTCTTCTTAGGTGAACTCTTTTGCTTTTCTTCCTGTGGTTTGATTCGGGATCTCGGGACACGTCGGTCAGAGTCACCATCGTTGAATGCGATGTCGTAGGTACCATCGGAATGGACACGAGATATCTTACCAGGAAACATTTTGACACCATTCTTGTATTTGGCTTCCACTAGGTCGTCTACTTTCAGTTTATCAGGACTTGTTGGCTGTTTTGCCTCTCGTTCGTCCTCTTCCAGCTCAATATCCTTGGCCTCCACATGTTTTTCCTTATCGCCATCTTCATACCGAACATCGTACGTACCATCACGATGGACAGCAGTGATCTCACCGCTAAACATTTTACTGCCTTTGTTGTATCGAGCACGCACTTTGTCTCCGACCTTGAGGCGCTTTGGTGATTTTTTTGAGCCAGGAAAATCGTCTTCTTTACTCTTTTTGCTCTCAGGAACCTCAATCATCTCGATTTCAACTCGCATTTCGACATCTCCATCGTCATATTTGATGTCAAATGTGCCATCGCTACGCGCTCGTGTTACCGTTCCAGCAAACAGTTTGTTGCCTTTCTTGTACCTAGCTTTCACTGCGTCACCAACTTTCAACACAACTTTCTTCGGCTTTTCATCTCGACTTAATTGTTCTTCCACTGGCTGGATGAGGTCACTTGGCACGTGAGTGTCTTTATCTCCATCGTCAAAGGTAATATCATACGTTCCGTCACTACGCACACGAGAAATTTTACCTCGAAAGAGTTTGTTACCTTTCTGAAATGGTGCTTTTACAATGTCTCCCACTTCAAACGATTTCTTTGGCTTTTTCTTGGGTTTATCACCATCTTCACGTTCGTCGATATCATCTACACGCTGGATGAAATCTACTTCAACGCGCTCCTCAACGTCACCGTCTTCATACTTGATATCGTAGGTGCCATCCATTCGCTCACGGGTAATTTTCCCGGGGAAGAACCTAGCTCCGCGTTTATATTTCGCCTTCACAGCGTCTCCAACCCGAAGCGAACTCTTTGTCGAGCTTTTCGCTTTTGAATTGTCTTCTGACTTTGAAGAACGCAGTTTATCTTGATCACTCTTATCGGATTCACCACCCTGAATCAAAGTTGCTTCCACTCGAACTTCCGAGTCTCCATCGTCGTATTTGATGTCATAGGTCCCATTCATGTGAACTTTCACGATTTTGCCAGCAAACAGTTTGTTTCCTTTGCCATAAAATACTTTCACCCGATCTCCAACCACCCACGTGACTGCTTTCTTTTTGGTAGTCGATGTGCTCTTCTTATCGTCGTCTGAGTCTGCGAACATGTCTTCATCGTCACTAACCTCAATTTGACTTGCGTTGACTCGAGTTTCCATCTCACCATCGTCGTAATCGATATCGTATGTGCCATCGGAGCGCACTCTGCTGATTTTACCAGGAAACAGGCGCTTCCCTTTCTTGTATCGTGCCTTCACCTTTTTACCTACTGACAACCTTTTGGTTCCTCCTTTGGCAGGTTTTCGATCCTCATCACTATCCGCTTTAGGGCCTCCTGACTTTTCAATATTCTCCTCCTTCACTCGCTTCTCCTCGTCTCCGTCGTCGTACAAAACGTCGTAGGTTCCATCGCTGTGAACTCGTTTGATTTTCCCTGAAAACAACTTTTTGCCTCCTTTGTAGCGCGCTTTGATGCTTTGGTCGACGCGAAACCCACTACTCTTCGTTCGAGTCATAGCTACATCCTCACTATCCTGCTTTCGCACTTCTGCGATCGATTCAATCAACTCTTTGGCCACTCGAGTTTCGGAATCTCCATCATCGTACGTGATATCGTACGTGCCATCCGACCTCACTCTAGCAATTTTACCACTGAAAAGCTTGCTGCCTTTCTTGTATCTCGCCTTCACCTTGTCACCAACGGCAAAGCTCAAACTATCGGGTTTTTTCCTTGACGACAACGAACCTAACGGCGTTTTCTCCAATTTCGAGACCGCTTCAACGTCCTCTGCTGCCATTTTCTTCTCGATGTCCCCGTCCGAATACTCGACGTCGTACGTGCCGTCCCGATGTACTCGGATGATTTTACCAGGGAACCACCGACTGCCCCCATTGCACCGAGCTCGAACCGAGTCGCCAATGTCCAAAACGTTTTTCAACTTGTTGGATTCCCGGGTATCAACCGTTAAAGACGCGAGTTTCGAGGGTGTTTTGCTTGGGGACTCGGCCCCACCCAGTCGAATGGGCGATTTCTTCTCCTTGATGTCGCTCATGTCCTTGGCTTCCTCAACGTCGTCCAACGGCACATTTTTCTTGAGCGTTCCGTTGTTTAGTTTGATGACGCACGAGTTGGACGCCGAACGGATTTGAATCAAGACGCCAATGTCCTCCGAGCCCACGATGCCGACCAACATGCCCGTCTTGAGCGTCATGATGAACTTTGCAATCCGAATGAACGGACGCTGCGATCTTCAAAATGGTTATCGGATACTTTCAAGTGCTTACTTGTACTTGTCCTGCATTGCATCCGTTACAATGTTCACCACTATTCCTGCAGTCCTTGCCCAGTTTAGCGAGGACGCCACCACGTTCTGGTCGTGAGGTGCCTGACTAGAATTGTCGATTCAATCGGCAAGGTTTGATCTCTCGACGGTGTCATGCCATCGCTTGGAACGATCAAACCCATGGACCCACTCAGTGCGTCGCTGGGTGCGGTGCCCCAAGTTCCAAGACAGAAAACTGCGATCGAACCGATCACCACGCGCACCATTTCCAACAAAATCATGCTGGGCGTGGACAAATTCCAGTCGGTTCGAGGCACCGTCATGAACTCGACGACGATCACGGGTTTAACGTCGCGAAGACTGCAGTCTCAGGTGGTACCCGAGAGTCCAGTGGACAAACGAGCTCGAGAGAGTTCCGTGTCTCGAGCTACCGCCGTGAGTGAGTTCATCCTCTTCTTGAAAATCATGGACGAGGTGGCAATCCACCACATCACACTCTACTTCATTAACATCAACACGCTGGCCGTGATCCTCAAGATGGAGAAATCGTTCGCGAAATACTACGCCAGTTCTCAACGAAAACTTTATTTGCGAGGCCTGCTCACGCTCATAGGTTTCATGATTTCCACCTTCGTCTATGACTACATCGTGCTGTGGGAAGACTACAATGTGGGCACGAACGCAACTGCAGACGGCGTCGTCACCACCAAATTACCCAAGTTCACGATTGTGGTGGTGCTAAAACTCGCAGTGGTGTTACCACTTCTTCTACTCACGTTCTTTCGAGCGAGGAAACATCCGTACCACAAAGACTTCAAGCTCACGTGGATCTGTATCTTCGTGGTCGCGTGTTATCCGGTTGTGTACAACAAGATCACGAACGACTATGGTGTTTCCTGGGTTTGTCTTGTGATCATGTACGTCTATAGCTGCACGCCCATCCGGTTCTTCCCCGTTTCAATTTTCTGCCTCGCGTACTTGGCCACGTACGTTGTCGTCATGCTCGCTTACGTTCCAGGTAGTGCGAATTCATCTGCTTCCTCCAGCCGACAAGAAATTGCGAACGAGACGTTGTATGCATGTTTATTCTTCTTCTTGATCCTGTTACCAAGTCAATCCCGAGAATTCGCCATCCGCGTGAGTTACATGAGTGAACTGATGGTGCTTTTGCAGCAGGAACAGTTGAAAATGGAGGAAACGCGATCCAAAGCATTGCTCAACAGTATGTTACCAGAGTCCATTGTGGTTCAGCTTCAATGTGGTCGCGAACTTATCGCTGATGAATACGCTGAGGCGACGGTGCTTTTCGCCGAGGTGTGCGACTTTGATCTCTTCTCGTCCAAGTTGCAGCCCCAGCAAGTGGTTGAGCTGCTCAACATTCTCTTCTACAAGTTCGACAAGCTGGTAGATGTACATCACGTCCACAAGGTCGAGACTATTGGAGCAGTTTACATGGTTGTAGGTGGATGTCCTGACGTGATCCCGAACCACGCAGAATTGGTCGCCAATCTCGCACTCGATATGATCCGCTGCATTCCAGAGGTGAGCTCCAAAATCGCTCGCAAGAATTGGGGACACATGGTCACGAATCTCAACATCCGCGTGGGGATCAACACTGGCGGCTTGATGGCTGGTGTCGTCGGTATCCGTAACCCGCGTTTCAAACTTTTTGGAGACACGGTCAACGTAGCTTCACGTATGGAAACCACGAATCTACCTGGTCAAATTCAGATCACGGAGGCGACACACAATGCCATCTACCACAACTTCCATACTTCACTACGCGGCAAAGTTTTCGTGAAAGGCCGAGGTGACATGAGCACGTACTTCTTACGGGGCAAAGACGGATATATTGTGCCACCAGCTTCGGTTGTTGCTAAGGAGCACAACGAGTCAAGTGAAGAAGTAACTCATTCCGGAGCTTCGGGTAGTAGTAGTCCCACATCGGGTCGCTCTCGACGAACAAGTCGAATGCCTGGAGCATCTATCAATGCCATTCCGGAGCTCAACAAAACTGATCCTCTTGCTCCGACACTTGCTCCAATCCTTTCAACTCCTCCAAAGCCAAACACAAGTGAAGAAGCTCTAGAACCGCTACCAACAATTCCGAAAGCTGCAAATGCGAGACAACCACGAAGAGCTAGTCGCATGGGGATATTGGACTCGTCAAACAAACAAACTACCATCGCGGATTTACTAGCACTGGCCCCACCTTCAGGAAGAAGTTCGTCGGTCATTATGCATCTACCCGAAGGCACCAAACTCCCGTCCATTCCTCAATCTGGTAGAGAGGACGCTGCAAGTGCGACGTCGCCTTCTCAATCGTTACTTGCAATTGCGGATCAACCTCCATCGCCCAATCCACCAACGCGACTTGCTCAGCGACGAGGAACAGTAAATGCACTTAGAAGCCACAGCCTCAGCCAAATTGCTACGGTCCGGAGATCAATGTTCAGGGAAAACATCTTTGATATCGTCGAGGACATCGACGCCAATGGTGACCCCGAGAACGACGACGCTCCTGTATTCAACGCCACCATCATGACACTTCCAAAAGGTTTGACTCGCACCGAAGTACTATTTCGCGTCCACGGCAACCGAATGGGTCTTCGGGGTCTCACAAAAGAGGCCTACGAGTTCGAAGAGAGCTACCGAATTGAGAACCGAGCGCGTTGGCTGCGCTTTCTTCGTGTCTCGGTCTCCGTATTCCTAGTGCTCAAACCGTTCTTGACGTTGTACCAGACTATCAGGTTGGCCACCCTCCGGTCTTTTGACGAAAGCCAACTCATATTCCTGCTCAACTTCTGCATCATGTACCCGGTCATGCTGGCCTTCTTGCTGCACACGTTCTCACCAACGTTCAGCAACTGGGAACAGATCGGGTCGGTCACAGTTATCTCGGTTGTAGCTGTCATTTTGTGTGCTGAAAGTCTCGCCACCAACTCGCTCGGTCACGCGTACATGAGTGCACTTGCACTATACCAGTGCTACTTCGCCAACGTGTCGTTCCTGCTGCGCGTGTTCAACGGGTTTGCCATTTTGGCGTTGTACTTGCTGGCCAACTTGCTCGTTGCCCCGTATTTCGGTTGGGAAGTGAACGCGACTCAACTGCGCGTGCTGCGCAACGCTCTTTACATCTTCCTGTTCTTTGCCGGCCAAGCGTGGGTCGTGTTCAACTCCGAGTTCAAGCAGCGGATCAACCACTATCGTGACATCACTCTCAACTCGCAGAAGCAGAAACTCGTGGAAGAGGAGGCGCGTATCACCAAACTGCTCTTGAACCTCCTACCGGAGACCATCGTACACAAGTTGAAGGAGGACCCTCAAACCACCATCGCCGACTTCTTCGACAACGTGACCGTCTTGTTCACGGATATGGTCAACTTCACGGCCTATTCGTCCAAAGTATCCGCCATGGAGTTGGTGCAGTTTCTGAATGACATGTACACACGCTTCGACACGATCGCCGAGCGAGAAGTGCTGTACAAGGTGGAGATCATCGGCGACGCGTACTTTGTGGTAGGCGGTTGCCCCATTGTGAACACCAACAACGCACTGGCAGTGGTGACGGCAGCCACCGACATGTTTGCAGCTCTGCCGCTACTTCGACGCAACTGCGGCGTACCAGACTTGAACATTCGCATTGGGGTGCACTCGGGTCCCGTGTTGGCTGGCGTCGTGGGTAGTAAAGACCCTCGCTACCATCTCTTTGGAGAYACAGTGAGCATCGCACACTTCCTCGAGAGCAGCGGCGTCCCTGGTCGGATCCACATCAGCGAAAGYACGTGGGCCAGCATGAACAAGGAGACACCCGGCCACGGATTTAAGGTCGAGTACCACACGCTGCTCTYGATCAACGCCTGCTCGAAGAAACTTCGCACGTACTTCGTGCTGTGAATTGAGCTCACTATTTAACTGCATGTTGTAGCATACCAGTAGACAGAATAGACCTGGATTTGACTTGCATGTACAACCTGTACTACCGACCACCGAAAAGCGGCGTCAACTGTGGTCGACTTGATATCCCGATAGTAACGTTACTACTTTTAGTGGCAGTGGCTCGATAGTGTTGTTTAAGTTGAGTTGAAAAGTGCTATGGCTAGCGGTGCAATACAGTAGCAGACTTCATCGAGACCGGCCATTGTAACGTCTGACGGACGAAAGGCATTGTGCGACGCTCGTGACTGCCACTTGTACCCGACAAGACCAACGGTATCAGGTCGCGTGGGGTATCGCCGAAACCTTAGACATGAACAGGTTTCGGTTCTGCACCGAGCGACGAGCAATCAATCCACGCAGACAAGAAAATCCTGAACTGTTCGGAGCCTGCAGACGACGAATCTGACAAGTACGTGGCGTGTCGTTCGTTGCAGCGAGTTGGAAAAACTGCAACCAGCAAGCAAAGGTGATCGCGTGGCAATGCTATGGCATCTATTATTGAATACCTAAACATCGCCATTATTATGCAGACCTTTTTACTATTTAACTTGACTGTGATAATGGATACGATGACAGCGGCTGGTCACCTCTTGAAAACCTAGCCCTGGCTCATAAGCATTATTACTATCCGCATTACTATTTGTGCTTTTGCACGACGAACGACCATGAGTATTTCGTGCAGTTGAAACTTCGAGACGCGTCAAAGGCAGGCCGAATAGCTACGTCCACCCTCAGCAGAAAGCTGCGTTGCCTTAGTCGCAACTCAGCAAATGCCGATAAATCGTCTTGAAAACGTTGTTTTACAGCTGAAAACGCGTCGTTAATCTCCAAGCAGAAGGCCGTGGTATGCTGATGCTCGTTAGCGCAATCATCGATTAACAGCTCGAGCGTGGTCTACTGTGCAACCAGTTTCGCTAACCGAGTCTTTTTGGACTTTGAAGGATGGAGATAAATTCAAGGCAACACAACTCGACGACACCCATATCCCCACAACGCCAAACGACATGTTGCTGCCATCCGCAGCTTTTCACACCACGCAGCCAAGCATGAACTCACCGCCGGTGGTGCTTTGCATCGCCAGTGCATCGTCCACCCTACAAGACCAAATATAGTAATTTCATCAAAGTATACTTATGAATACTACCGTGCAAAACATAAATAGCAGTTCAATGCGCAAACTATCGCCCTGCCACCGCTCACCAGTTGTGCCATCCGCTCTCTACACTTCCTCCCACCATTAGAGCGAAGTGCCAAAACATCTCGAGCGATCGCCCAACGAGCAAACTAC
>KV741881.1:5171-33837 GCA_000468175.2 Phytophthora cryptogea
CCGAATGCCAGTGCGTGCAGCGTGGCGTTTTCGATTGTGATGGAGGCAGAGGCCCAGCGGAGTCTCTTTTTGATGGGACGACCGGCACTTTATTTTATGCACCAAAAATTCGCTTGGTTTTTGCTTTGGCGCTGCAGCCCACTGCTATCAACTGTATCAACACCACGATCCGACGCGTTTGGGAACACATGGGGGGTATTGACAACACTGCTTTTATCCCAACCAAACTGGCCTCGGTGCCATGTTTGCCAGCGTCACTATGACCGGTTGACTTTTTGCCGCCGTAGTGATGAAGTCGGAGGCATCTGGTGGGTAGGAAGACTGGCGGGCAGTCTGCTGGCGAAAATCGAGCCCGCCTCGGACGTCGACGGAACGTGTGCTCATGAAGTTGTGTCCGGCCTGCCCTCAAACGGACACCTCACGTTGTAGTGAAGTTCACCTGACTCAATTTGGGTGACAGACTTGACGCTCCGGAGCACTTGAGGGCACGCCAGCGGGTAACTTTCGGCGAGTAATGGTCCAGAGACGCAGTGTGGTCAATGGCTCGCTACAACGAGTTCAACCTGTGTTTATCCGAGAAAAGCTGGTTTGGGGCGCCCGCCTCCGCGTACGAGTCGTCTCTATGCTGCAACGAGGTCAAGAAGCTTACTTACACCTCCAGAGCATGGGCAATTTTGACCAGCGCAGCGCTTGAAAGGGGCCGGATATCTCCGACGCGCTTGCCAGTCAGGGAGCACGGGGTCTCGACAGTAACGGGTGCAGCGAGAGGAAAGCCCCGTATAAGTTTGGATGGGGTCATGGAAAATATGGCCAACGCCAGCGCTCCTTCCGATGGAGTTGATGGCTCGGATGGCCGACTCCTTTGTTGTGCCTGACGCCGAAGAGCGGAGATCGGATCGTGTGGACAGTCCAGCCGCTTTGGTCCGCCCTTGCCATGAAGGCCTGCTGGAAAGGCTGGCGCTCATAAAACGCTCGTCGGTCTTGTTGATCTTGACCGCAGGCGCAATCACTTCACCTCCAGCACAACCTGCAAAGCTTCACGAGGTCGTATAGAGCGTGGAAGAGGAGCGAGCGATGGAAAATCCGTTTCGGTGCCTATCTACAGTGCCTGGCACTGAGTGCCAGGGGGTCAACACCAACATCCTGCAATTTACAGTCTTTGGACATCGACCAGTTTGGCCATCGACCAGTTCCTTACTTTTCGTGACAAGACACCGTCTCCATGTTGGCAATCTCCATCCGGAAGAGCGGCCTGCGGTCGATATCCAAGGTGCTTGTTAACTTGGTTCAACAATCGAGTGGAAGTGGCAGCTTCACCTCCAGGTCAGTGTGGTAAGCTTAACGCAAAAGTTGCACGATCTGTTTGTTTGAAGTGGTAAATTGCCTAGGTGCAACCTCAGTCCGATTTCAACCTCGAAGAGCTGTCGAATGGTGAGCCAATTTTCAAATTTGCCTCGTTGCCTTAGGGGGGGCGGGCTTCATCGCGATGGGGAAACCACTTCAACTTGTCACTTCAACGACGGCAGTCCGTGCAGCGTATTCAGCAACACTACGCAAAATAGCCCCCCCCCAAGCGCTTCAATTCGATCCTGTTCTGCGCGACCACGAGAGGCTACATACAACACAGCAAGGTGGAGGTGCTTAATTCTACCCAGCTTATGGCTCGCGGAGGTTCTAACAAACAACACTTCATCTGAAGACAGGAGACAACATGGAGCACAAACTGAGGGAGTCGACGATGGAAGACGTTGAACGGTAAAAACCCAAGTTTCATTTACATCAATTTGTTACCTTTACTTGCGATAGAATAGCAAATATACACGACAAGCAACTATCTGGGGTGCCAGGGAGCGATCGTCTTCAAAATCATCGACACTTCTCCAGAAGACTTCCCTTCTGCAAATGAACGCACTATCAGTGCATCCATCTACACCGTTACGACGCAGCTCCCACCCACCGCACCTCGAGTTTTTTCTTACATCTCGAAAGTGAACTCGCTCACGACAGGAAAGTGATCCGACAGATTGTACTGCGGTTGCTTGCGCCAATTCCATGGTGACGTCGTCGTCAGAGGCTGGACCCAACTCGATGCAGTCTTTGGCTGGCGATGCGAGCGCGAGTAAAGGATGTAATCCAGCAGTTCTAAGCTGCCGTCCGTGCTAAGACCATCAGCTGCCAAGGCGTTCACACGCGGGTCGAAGCTGTACTTGCGCAAGTGCTTAAACTCCGCCGCCGACTCCTTCTTATCAGAGTCGGAGGCATTTCCGAGCTTCCGCGGATGCACAACCGACGGGTCCTTGGCTTCAAAGATGTTCAGCATTTCGTCGTACTCCTGGTTCGTTTTGTTCAGCCAGTAGTTGACGTTTAAGTCGCCAACGAAGAGCACGGTGTCGTTCACTTCGTCAATGTCCATGGCGCGCATGAAATTGGCAACCATATCCATTTGCAACTTGCGCATAGTCCGCGACAATGGGTCATTCCACGCTTGCAAATGCGTCGAGAATACGTGCACGAGGAGTCCATCCTTCAGAATTTTGCAATATAGCACTCCCTTGTCTGCCAGCTTGTCGGCTCCAGCACAGGCACCCTCGAACAGCTTAACACGAACGCTAAGGATCGGATACTTACTAGCCAAGAGGACTCCTCCATTCAGCAACTTGCGCATGTTAGTCTTGTTCATGCGCTTGTGGCCCACTGTAGGTGAGAAGAAGAAATAACCCGCTTCCGACATCTTGTCCAGCAGGATGTCGCGCGCCCGGTAGTCAAAGCACTCCGTCAAGACCCAGATATCGCATGGAGGCAGCAGATCGCCGATCAAACGCGCACGAGTGTTCTTCTTAGGAGAACAGCTCGTGAATGCGCTAACCTTGCGCGGCATCATCCAGACATTGTACGTGCCCACACTTAGAGTCACTTGGCGCTTCTCCAAATGTGCCAAGTACCGCGTGGACTCCTTGGCCATGCACTTGAGATCACCGTCTTCACGCAATGGTACAATTGTGGTTGGCGTTGCCTCTGTTGTCAAGTACAGATCGCTGTCCTTGTAGTACTCACGTGGACGAATGCCGCAAGCGCGGCCATTAAATTTGGCAACTAGCGACATGGGCTGTCCCCAACGCAGGAACTCATCGCTCGGAGCCACCGGAAGACGGTAGTTACTGCCGGTCATCTGGTGCCGTACAGGCTCCACTGTCGCCACGTAGTATTTGCCCAATGGATTGTTGAATGACATGTTAGGCAAGTCCTTCATGAGCTGCTTCTGCCGACGGCGCACTTCTTGGCGATCTCGCTGGCGGTCACGCTGCTGCTGGAGCGAATCTGTGATGTCGGATACCATGTTCATGTACGACTCCGAGATAGATCGGTAGAACGCATTGGATCCTGAGCCTTGAATAGCCGACGCCGATGAGCTCGATGCACGACGACGGCCGCGACCCGACGACGGGTGAGGAGTGTCTGTGACGCTGACGACAGTCGCTCCAGTAGGATCGTCACCGTAGGAAAAGGCTGGTGGTCGCGACCGCGGGTCATCGATCGCAGCTCGGAACGCTGCGGCGGACGAGCTGGACATGTCCAAGCTGCGTCGCTGAGAGCTGTACTGCATCATCCGCGAAGATTGCTGCTGTTTGCGGCTTCGAGGACGATGCTTGTTGGACTGAACGTTCGTGAGATTCGGCAGCTTCCTGCCTCGCGGGTAGCTCGTGGCTGCCTGCATTTGACGCTGACTCGGTGTCTGATCTTGACTCTGATCCGCTAGCTCCACCATGAAATCACCTTGACCATACGGCACCATCGCGCCTTCATTTTGACGTACTTCGTCTTCTTCCGCCCTCGTCGGATCCGCCACCGTCGCTCTCAGCGCTCCGGCCTCTCTGTTATGAATGTTGCTAGTGTTACTGGCAGAGGTGAGCGCCGTCGTGAGCGACTGGGGCCTCGATCTCTTGATCGAGTTCAGATGCACCGCCGACTCTTCCATAGCAAACAGACTCGCCCGCACCTGCCGATGGAAAGCCAAGTTGACGGGCGGCTTGCTAATCGTCACTGCGCCTCGGTGACTCAAGTACCTGATCGCACGGCCTGTTTCCGCGTGCACCACCACGAGTGGGGTGCCGAACTTAATGGGGAGCCCCACACTGGAGAAGACGAGCTGCTGCTTCTTGGGGTCAAACTCAAAGAGTCGGAAGGCCACGGAGCCGTGCGAGGCCTTGGAGCGGCCCATAGGAGATCCCGGTTCCCCCGCCACGCCGCTCGTGGTGGTCACGCGACTGGAAGTGGCAGTGGATCCCTGTACTTTGCCCCGCGTCTCCCCGCCCAACAGAGGGACGTGGTCGAACGTCACCGCCGTCTCCTGATCGGACTCCAATAGATCCTCTTCATTGTATATCTCGTTTCCGAAGAGCGCAGCGTATCGTTTACGAAAGAGTCCCTTCCTCCACACAAAGAAGCCTGCGAGGCCCATGAGCCCCCCCGTGGCGAGAGTGGAGGCGGCTAACAACGCCATTTGCTGGTACGTTAAGTTGAATTTGTGTGTAAGCGCCAGTAATTGGCCTTCACACAGGAAGGCCACGCGGTCTCCGTAGCAAATGTACTCGTCCATATCTGTCATAGTGGGCACTGTTAAGAACAAGTTAGAAGCTGGAGGTTAAATAAGAAAAGGAAGACTAGCCTACGACTTACTGTCGCTCTTGGAGTGTGGCGGCCGTCGCTGACTCTGAAGTAGCGGCAGTTCGGTGTCCTCCGGCATGTCGGGGTTACGTTGCCACGACGTTGCTGGCGTAAACCTTCCGGTCTCTTTTGGTATTTGGCGACCCGAAGCGCTCTCTTGGGTTTACACAGACACACGCTCTTGGGCTCGCCAGGTTACTTTTGGAACTGACAGGCCCCGCTGGAACTGTATTTTTCGCCCTCGAAGGGGAGTAAACAGTGTCGCACGGCCCTTTTCTACTCGATCAATTTCGTATTTCTTCGTTTTGCTTCCGCCCTCGGGCGGCGATGGCTTTCCGAGGCATAAAAGCACTTTGCTGGTCATTCAAAGCCGGGCTCGGATCGAAGTCGTTGGCGGCGAGTTGATCGTCGTGGTGATACTTTCGCGCCGCGATAGTAAAACCAAGACAGCCGCGCTTATTCGAGCTGGGGGAGATGGGGCGCGGTGCAGGCTGTTTTAAACTCGACTAATTTCGCATACAAACGTCCAGTCTGGCGTTCTGAACTTGGGCGATACAAGCGGCACACGTTGAAGTGAAAAATGCACAACATGCAAAGCAAAGGATTGGAGGCAAAGGATCGAGAAGCAATGACTGCACTGCTGGGTATTAAGCCTCGAGAGTTCATGACCCAGGCTCATGGTGACGGCCTGCGTTGCTAGCATTGTGGTGGGTGGTCCCCAAGTGGCCAACGACCCCGTAATCGTCCTACTGGGGCAAATCGACCGCGAGTTGTGCCATTTCGACAGGAATCCACCACGACAGACCATCGCATCTCGCCGAGCCTCATTTGCATCATGAGATGCACGGGCCAGGGCTGCGCGGCACCCTCCACCGTCGCGGTACCACCACCAGTCGTTGAGAATTCGATCGGCGTGAAAAGCAGCCAGAATCGCCGCCAAGAAGGCCGCGACGCATTCGCAGCAATAGGAAGGTGATCATGGCTGGTGACGGGCGCTGCGGCGTGAATCCCGCGGATACGTCGGGGTGGCAGAGATGGCCGGAGCGGATCCATCGCGAAACCTCTGGGCCTGTACGCTCGCTCGCTCCTGCGCTTTGCCGGCGTCAACGGAGCCTCATGCCGTTAAACGCCGAGCAACCCGTTGTCTGCCGGTCATACGGTGGGCTAATTCAAGCGCCTGCCAACCCTTATGCCAAGACATCTGCAGCTGATCTGCTTTCTGGAGCCATTTGTGCGCTGCTGTTCGAGCAACGGACAGCTTCCAGCAGGCAGTGGCAAAGCTTGAACGTGTAAAGCACCCCGTGTATCCAAGCATCAGCTGCAGGCCTTGCTTTTGCTGTCTCAGGATACACCGTCGCTGATCGTTTCTCGGCCCGCCGGTCTCTCCCTGTAGTTGCGGGGCTTCTTCGGTGAGTGCCGCCGAAATGTGCAACCTTACCTTGTACTGACACAGGCTTTATCCGCAGGTAGTCGTCACGCTTCCTTTGCCCAGGTTCAGTTCCATGTACCTTTACTGGGGTTCGTTTACAGGCATGTACTACAGTACGTAGTAAGTTCTTGTTGCTTGTCCAATTCGTCTGCATGTTGAAGCCTCGGTCTTAGGGCTTCACTCCTTTGAGAGCAGCACTCCAAAATCATCGGTGTTGGTGACAATTCACCGCTAACTAGATCCATGTATTATTACTGGAGCGGATTGCACGGAACGGGAGATAATGTATGCATATCTTCTGGACTGGCACGCGAGTACGTCCACGTCGTCGGTGAAGCATCTTGAATCGGAGACCTGAGACCCGCCCATAGCCGCGCATACCTCGCATCTAGAAAAACCATGAAAGCACTTCGCCGGTGGCGCTGGCCCAATCGAACGGCGTTGGATGAACAGGCGTCGTGTCCTGCGTGAAGTCCGGGATCTGCTCGCTGAAAATGTCGAGGCCAGTGTTGAAGACATCGCCACTGTTTGTTTGCTGCCCAATGCTCGTCGAGTTGTCGATGGCCGAAATCGCAGCGCCGTAGTGTCGCTCGAAGAAAGCCGCCGACTGCGGCTGTGTGAATTTGGGCAACATGTAGTGGCCGTATGCCTGGGGCGGGCCCAGTCGAGCGTAGACGCGCAATTGCTCGCCGAGGAATGGCTCGTAGGGAGCCCATAGATCATAACTACTCACGGAAAGGACCCACAGGTCGTCGTGCGAATAGCGATAGCACAGACCAGCGAAACGGAGCTGGAACGGCTCCGACATGCGGAAGTTGGCGTGTTCGTGCTGACACCGTCCGCTCTGCCAGCATTGCTCACAGACGTCATAGTCCATTGCGCACTCGAGGCAACTGAGGATCTGGTCCTGGCCCACGAATTTGAGAACTCCACATTCGTCGCACTGACGCGTCATCTTCTGCCCTGTAACCAGATACAGCAGCTCCTTCTTGGAGATGACCCCATCGGGATTCCCCCCAAAGCTCAGCAGGAAGTCGATGTAGCTGTCTGCGCAGCCCTGCGCTCTCTGGAAGGTTCGGAACTCGTCCTGTGTGATGCGACCGTCTCGGTCCGTGTCCATCTGCGCGAAGAGCGTGGAGATGTGCGTGCGCAGGAAGACGCCCACCCCATTGGGCAGTTGGTCTCTGTCTTCTGGTGGAGGTGCCAGCATCTCGAGCATCTCGTGTGCAGGAACAAAGCGGTGTGTAGGCGGATGCACCTCCCCACTCATTCCTCTCGGGTAGCACCTGGCACAGAGGATGTAGCCACCTGCTCTGCATTCAATGCACATGAATCCTCGTTCATGTTCGCCAATGGGGGCAAAGCACGCGTCACAGAAGCCGTTGCCGAAGTTGAGGTACCGTACAAGCGCCAGGAAGGCTCGGGCGTCCACGACACCGCGTCCAGCCTGGTCGTAGCGCGCGAAGACGCCCTCGACCACTTTGGGTGGGAAATGGGACAGCAACTTGCCGATGTCTTGGCGCTGGATGCCGCCGCCGCGCGCGAACTCGCGGAACAGGTTGGCGGCGATGTCCACGAGCAGCCGCTCCTCGTACACGCGCACAAAGTGCTGCAGGAGCTGCTCCAGCGTCTGCGCACTGGGGCTGGGGGCGAGTGGAGAGGGCAGCGACACTTGCAGCGGCACGGACGGGAGCGACACGGGGGCTGCAGCGCCGGATGGGACGCTCATGGAGCTGGTGGAGGGCGGCGACGTCAATGAGCTCGCGAGGTGGGGCAATTGGCACCACTTTTTACGGGTTGGAAGGGAGACGAAGCACTTGAAGAGAGGATGTTGCTGTTGAGAAAGGAGGAGGTAGAGGCCGCCACGACCCGCAATAAGATGGGCCACGTGCAAAAGACACGTCGAAGCTGCTGGAAGTCGACTGTCGTGCTTGTCATGGATTTGAAAACGTATAGGACTGGTAGAATGGATACGAAAGGGAGAGGACTGCCTTTACATTGACTCGGTAAATCACTTTATAATTGCATATTCTATAGAAATAAGGAGAATGTAACGTCCTGATACTGAGAATGGGAGCTGAATTTGCCGCTGACGATCCCAAAATTGCCAAAAACAGTTTTAGTCTAAACTCGGTGTTCGACACCAACACTTTACAAATCTTAGGCCAAAGTGTTGCAGGGCAAGTTACCAACTCAAACCAAACTTCGGTCGGCTTCGACTGCGTTCGGCTCCTCGCTCTCGACGACAAAAAAGACAAAACAATTCCCTTCAACTTCCACTTGTAACAGCCTCTTCCTATATGTATTTAACTCGAATCTTGCACTTCATCCAGCGCCCACCGACAGCGGTGCATCCCAGTTACAATATCTGGTCCACGCGCTGTAAACTGATGAAGTTAACACGTTGTGGACAATGTCACGGATGAACGTCATCCGCCTATCGACAAAGCACAGACAGACTGCCTCGCAAGTGGCCACTTTAACCGCTGTCACTTTCGCGCGTACACGTCCTTGATCGAGAGCCACGGCTGCCACCTTGCCACCGCCTGCACGCGCTCGACGGGGGTCCACAACTCCAGCTCAGGCATTTCTGCCGCCGCGAGCACCTCACGCTCGACAAATCCGCGCTCCAATTCCATTTGCGCTTCCAAGAACGCGCTGCTGGCCGCCATCTTGAGCGTCACCACACTTCGGAACGCCACGAGCCGATGCTGCACCTCGCCGTGGGGGCTTTTACCTAGAGGCCACCAGTAGAATTCTAGGCAAATGGGATAGTTATCGCTTGTGTTGCCTGGCGTTTGTGTGCTAAATGCGCCAGTCTCAGTTGCGTCGCGGTTGTCCTGTGGTTCCAAGCGGTATGCCACGTAGTCACCCCCGAAGGCGCAAGACGAGCCCCCCATTAGACTTGTCAAACCGTTTGGTGCGACCGGAGCTACACGCACGCGGCCGTCACAAATTAGACGGAGCCACGCGCTGTCTTGGAGAAGCACCGACGGAACAGCTTGAACCTACATCAACGACGAGTTAGTTCCGGATGACAAAATGGTCGTGGATATCTCTAAATCTGCTACTCACGTAAAGGGTATGCAATGGATCTCCCACGGCTGCAAGCTTCAAGTGCAGCAATTGAGATAACGCCAGACTCGAAGTCCACAGGGAAGGAGCGTCTCGATCTGTAAGCCCAATGTCTGATCCCTTCAAAAGGCACCGTTGACTGTCCGTGTGTGGGATGACCGACAAACTGCTTGGCTGCAATAGCCACTCAGCCGCCCACCTATTTGGTCGCGTGAACATTCCCTGGCTTGGGCTCCATGGGACGCCTTGACCGGAGTATTGATCTCTCTGTTGGGTTTACAGCACCGCATATATCATTGTAAGTATGGAGTGTCGATGAAATCAATACTCAAAACGGACGCACCAGATATCCTTCTCGCACTTGAGCCACAAAGCCTTGCCATCCTACGAAGTTGCAACGTGGAGTGACGAACGCGTAAGCGTCCGAACCGGTAGAAATGTTTTCTTTGCTGTCTTCGAGCACTATGGAAGGCCGTTGTAGCATATTTCTCAGTCCAGAACGAATCTCTTCAAGTTCGGGATCACTGTACACAACCCCGAGCACAGCATCGCTCAGCTCACGAACGCTGTGAATTGTCGACTGGGTCGCCCGAGGAGACTGTAAAAATCCGTTTAACGTGCTCCAGCAGCGACCGACACAGTCCAGAAAGGCTGTGTGGAGTTCCTTTCTGTCATCATCACCACCACCAGACCCACTCGGTTTCACGTTATCAAGTAGCAGTGGGTAACACGCAGTTAGCAAGTCCTGCACCAACTCCACGTTATCCGGTGAGAAGGCCCAAACACACATTTCACCCAGCACAAGCATCAGTTCATCGCGCTTTCCATTCGACGACCCAGTTTTACGTGAATTGTCTCCATTCCTTCCTCCTGCGATTGCCAACAACAAACGCGCGAGATGTGTGGCTCCACCCGATGCAAATCGCCAGTGCTGGGAAATAGCAATTGTGAATACAACTTCAAGGTTAGCCAAATCTGCGGCGCTGCTTGTTGCGATGCGGGACACGAAAAAGTGGATGATCGCGAGGTCCGTAAGTTGCTGCACTTCACGCTGGTTGGTGTCAAATTGCTGCTGTTGCTGCTTGAAGCGCAGTAAAACCGCACTCGCGGTCTGTTCTGTCTGTCGCATTGGGTCTGTTGAAAGCGGAGGCATTCCCACGGGCCCAGCAGCTTTCATTTCAGTCGACGTGCTCTGCAGTTGCCAGTTGTGTGTCGCGAGTGGCTGCGGGACAGCTTCAGCATTGGCGTCATCTTCCTCGTAGTCTTCCTCGCAGTCCTCTTCCTTAGTCCAGTCCGCGTCACGCCAATGCTGATGGTCGTCTCGACGCCTCGTGCTGTCAAACACGAGTCGTGACTCTCGAGGCTGGATCGGACTGTGCAGCGAAGATGGAGAGAGAGCAGCGTCCTCAGGAGTCAGCAACCTGAATCGAAGACCTTCACGCTCCTGTAGTTGCCGATACCGATCGTACGGGTTTCGCTGATCATTGCCAGGTTGGCGGTCCTCAGTCTGTTCGCCAAGTGATCTGTACGGTGTAAACGTCTCGTCCGAGGAGCCATGGGAATGGTGTTGGCGCTGCTGATTGTACTCGTGAAATGCTCTGGAGATTTGGGTTTGCACAAGATGGCGGAGTCTCGAGTCCACAGGGTGGGCTGTGTCCATTGCGTAGTGTGGCAAAAGTGAAGTCGAATCGGGGTTACCAGAATATGCAGCAGATGGGTCCAGCGGTGCCCGACGATACGAGACCACCGTAAATGGCGGAGATATCACGACAGACAGTAGCTCGAGCGTTCCGTCTAGTGCGGACTCGTGTTGTGCCTCAGCACCCTCGGTTCCTTGCTGCAAACTAGTTCTCTGAACGGGGTCTTGCACCTGATAGAAAACGTAAGCCTTAAGCGCATGTTTGGTAGCGCGCTGCACCTTGTTGGCCCCGCTTTCCCAATGATAATACCACTTGGCGAATGCTTGGCCATTGAGCACGAACGTGGCTGATTCCGGACGGGTTGCAGAGCTTGATTGTCGCGACGGCGGCTGACGAGGATGTAGTTGTTGTGAGTGCTGCTGTCTATCTGCCGCCGTCTGATGCACGCCCTCAATCCAGGAAGCTTCTGGATTCACCTCGCTCTGAGAGACGCTACGGAGGTAGCCGAGGGAAAACGCGCCGGCAGGAGGCTTGGCATTATCCACTGTTTCAAATCGAGCAAAGACGAAAACGTTGGCGACGTCAAATGGTGCTCGGTCCTCCTCCCTGTCCTCCGTGTCGAAACGCAACACGACTTCAAGCGAGGATCCACAATAGCTTCTGTCCACATGATGTGGACAGCAGTGAGGGAAGCACCTATCGTAGCAACGAATGATCCGTCAGGTATTATAGTTTGTTTTGAATTGGAGATGACGACTCGGGTGTTTAGGCCGTGTGAACGCACCGTAAGATCTACCGTAGGTTTGATGAAGGAAGCAGCATTTTCAATACAGTAGAACGAGAATGAGAAGGAACAAATGAGGAAATGCTCGTCTGGACGAGTCTTCACTACAGCACAGACCTTTGTCCCGCGGTTCCGATTGCTCCTGCACGCCGAAATACGTGAAGGCCACAACAAGAACAAGTTCAGAACAGGTCAGACACCGGAATGCGAAGTACTCGAGCAGGACCAAGACGACGGCTGTCATTTTGGGCGAGCGCGGGCCTCGGCACTTGCTCATGCCGAACCAACGTCGTCCCCTTAAGTATTTCGGGTCGTCACCGACTGAATGACAATGGAGGAGCGTGGCGTGTACTCACCGCTTGTATTCCTCCTCGAAAAGCTGCTGGTGGGGGCAGTGGGCGCGCACGAACACGCCCTGGCACGCCGGCAGCGCCGTCGTCATGGCGCTCGCCAGTAGTTTGAGTAATGGCGTGGGTGAGATCCGCGCAGGGAGACGGGCGAGATGTTCCGTTGCGAAGCAGGTCCAGTTATCGGCTCGCGATCGTGGGACAACCTGCAACCTACCTGGACGGTTGACGGCGGATAATCTTTCTACCCATCGGTCGGGCGGTCGGGCGGTGCCTGACTTTCAAAGTCTGCAAACATTTGCTGGCATCGACAGCAATGGGAGCAGCTTGAAAGTTACCGCATCCTCACTCGGCGAGCCCCACGTAGTGCTGGCTGCACGAAGGCGTCGAGAACGTCCCCAGCAGGTTGATAGCTTTTACTATTGCCGCAAAAGTCAAAATTGAGCAGGAAGGCGACGGCAGACGCTTGCAAGTAGTGCAAAAACTAGGAAGGTTGCACAAACTCCGACGCCAGCGATTATTCCGAGTGATACTCTGCACACGTGAGTCGAGTTGGTGACGAAACACGTCACCACCAGTGGGGCAGACGCAGCCAAGTTTGCCTACTTGGAGGGACTTGGAAAGGCCGACGTGCTCTTGCTGCGTCAATTTGTACAGTACCGGTACTTAAGGTGAGTACTTCTTCGACTTGGACGGGTGGTTGTCATCCTTGCTCAGAAGACGAAAACATATTTTATTTGCTGATGTTTGGGGCACTTCGGCTCAAAGGAAATTGAATGGGTACAGCTATACCAAATGCGGATAATGATATTTTGGCGGAACTGGAACTTCAGTGTCTCATTTGGCTATTGTCACTCGGTTCACTCTACAGAAAGAAAAGTTCAAGCAGAACTACCCAAAGCAAGAGCACACATTTCGGAGTAGCAGTCAAGTACGAAAGTAACACAAGACTTGCACGCTGCGAGCTCTCTGTATTAGGTTGCGAGCCTTAGCAAGAAGCAGCCATCCAAGAGCAGCTTACAAGTGGTGGTGGTGGTGCGAGGCTTCTACCTTTGCGACTTCTTCCGCCGCGGCCGCCAACTGCTTGGGCGAGGTGATCTCCACCACGATGTCCTTCACTCGGGGCACCTGGAGCTTGATCGCGCCCTTGACCTTCTCCTTCCACTCGACAGCGCCGTACACCGAGGACGCATCGTCGACCACCAAAGTTAGATCCACATGGATGTGCCGACCGACCTTGCGGCTCCGCAATTGACGAACGCCGAGCACTTCTCCGTTACTATTTCCAACCACATCATCGACAGCCTGCTCAAGGCTTCGGACTGTTGAATCCGACAGCTTGGCGTCGCACAACTCCTTCACCGAGTCCCATCCGATCTCCGCGCCCATTTTCAAAATGATGCCGCCCACCGCAATACCCGCCAGCGGGTCGAAGAGCGGAAAGCCCGCAAGACTCAGCCCGATGCCGCCCATAGCCACCACGCTTGTCACGGCGTCGCTGCGGTGGTGCCACGCATTCGCGATCAGCACGCTCGAGTGCACTCGACGACCGATGTTGATGGTGGTGCGGTACAACGCCTCCTTCGCCGCCACCGACAGCGCTGCAATGCCCAAGGCCGCAGGGTGCATGACCAATCCATGCGCGTGCGTGTGCGCCGACTTGGCCAGCGTCTCCACGGCCTCCAACGCCTCCGGGTCAATGTGTTCCACTAGCTCCGCCACTTCCTTCGAATCCAGCGCCGAAATCGCCGCCACGGACGTGGACGCCGGCTCCATCAATACCAGCAGCGTGTCCAGTGAGTGGACCATGATACCCAGCGATCCTCCAACCAGCAACAGCGACACCGACAATGCGCCCATGGTCTCGTACTTGCCGTATCCGTACGGCTGCAACTCGTCTGGAGGTCGCGCGCAGTACTTGAGCGCCACGAGCGTCACAAAGTCACTTACCAGGTCGCTCATCGAGTGCGCGGCGTCGGCCAGCAGCCCCGACGAGTGGAAGGCCACGCCGGCCGCCCCCTTGAGACCACTGAGCACCACATTGAGCCACACGCCGACCCACGTGATGCGGTCGGCCGCCTTTACGTCCGCCGTCGACAACTTTAGTCGTAGAGCTCTCTCCTCTGCTGTCTCCTCCTCTTCCAACACGCCATGGCTGTGTCCATGGCCGTGCCATCGGTACGCTGTATTGTACAGTTTCAGCCCCGGCAGCGTTCCGGTCTTGGAGACGACGTCCGCGCGACGCAACGCGTGCAGATCTCGACGGGCCAAGGGGTTCAAAAGAACCGCGCGGCGGCGGCGCACGTCTGGGGCGTCTCCATAGCAATTGGCCGCGGCGTACAGCGGTGTTAGCGCGCGGCGACGACTGGCGGATCTACAGAGCATCAATACGAGATCAGTTAAGATAGTCGCCCGCCCGGACTTAGTAGAATACCCACGGACCGCAGCAGTAGCAGGTGGGCGCTCATGACCGAGGGATTCTGCGAGTGAGTGAGGTGGCACTACGAGGCGCTAATTATGGGGAACGCCTCAGAGGGCTCCGAGGCACACGCCTTCTTGCTTTATTACCAGGCCCTAAAACCTGAGGTCGTCGTGCGTAAACAAGGCGAGTTTTGTGCTCGCCACGTCAGACTCGCTGGATGACAGGGAGCTCCGCCTGGCGATGATGATAGCAAAGATTTCAACGCAAAGCTGCTCAATAAACGCTGGAAATGCACTGCATTGCGAGTTGTTGTCTCGCAGTTATCCTCTAAAAGGACTGTTCCCGCTCTATAACTAAGACGCACTGCTTACCGGTGGGCAAGCTTGGTCGACAGCGTGGACATGGCCTTGACCTTGCCGTCGGGCACCATGAACATGACGATCGGCTTGTCCTCCGAGACGTACGGCACGTCCACGCGGAAGTAGCCGCGACGCTCAAGCTGCACAACCTGGCCCTCCTTCATGTTGCGCAGCTCGTGGTCGCCCAGAGCGTGCATCTCAGCACGGGTGGTCTCCGTCAGGAAGTCCTGGAAGTCGTCGCCCTCCTCGAGCTTCGGCTTGTTCAGCAGGTGGTCGAACTCCACCAGAGTCAGCGGCACGAGGTCCGGCACGTCGGCCAGCCACGTCACCTTGAGCTTCGTCTTCTTAAAGTCGCCCTCCGGGTAGTTCTCGGCCTCGACGCTGGTGATGGTACCGTCAGCAGCCTTGTTCACCTTTTTGACGATAATGTTGCCGTGGCGCATCAGAGTCACCTCCTCGCCCTCAACAAAGTTGGCCACGTCATCACGCTCCAGCAGTAACTTGTTGCAAAAGCGCACCATTTTGTTGCCCATGGAAGGGTCCTTCGGGTGGCGGGCCACCGGGATGCCGATCACCTCGCTCAACACGTTCGTCAGCGTAAGCGGCACCTTCGACTCCTCAGCAATCGCAAAGTAACGCGGGGCAATCGGGTCCAACACGCGCTTGTTGAGCGTCCAGAACTTGTCCCACTCCATGTCGGTGATACGACGCGAGGCACCCTGGCTCAGGATAAACTCACGCAGTGCCTCCACCTGCACACCACGACGCAGAACACCCTGCACCGTCGGGAAACGCGGGTCGCGCCAGCTCTCCACGTGGCCGTTGTCCACGAACCACTGCAGTTTACGCTTCGACAGCACCGAGTACACGAAGTTCATACGCGCGAAACCCTGAATAATCACCTTGCGCAGGCGAAGCGTGTCAAGCACCCACTGGTACTGGAAATCGCGGTCGTTGTACTCCGTCGTACGCAGGGCGTGGGTCACACCCTCGATGGAGTCCACAATGGGGCACGCCAGATCGTAGGTCGGGTACGCCTGGTACTTTGTGCCGGTGCGGTGGTGCGGCGTCGGGTTAAGACGGAAAAATACAGGGTCGCGCATCGTCTTGTTCTTGGCCTGCATGTCAATCTTACCACGCATGCAGTAGCCTTGGGCCTCCGGAGAGTTCTTGAGCATCTTCTCGAACAGCGCCAGGTTCTCCTCCGGTGTCTGGTCGCGGCACTTGGAGTTGATACCTTCCATGCGCTCCTCGCGCATCTTCTCCTGCGACGTGTTGTCCATGTACGCGTTGCCCTCACGGATCATCTGGCGAGCGAAGTCCGCGATCTTGTCAAAGTAGTCCGACGTGTAGGTCACGACGTCCGGGACGACATCGACGCGCTTCAGGTCGGCAATAATGCTTTGCTCGAACTCGTCCTTCTCCTTGCTGGGGTTCGTGTCATCGAAACGCAGGATCAGCTTGCCGTGGTAGTGGCGAGCGTAGTAGTTGTTCAGCATGCAGGCCTTGATGTGGCCAATGTGCAGGTATCCAGACGGCTCAGGGGGGAAGCGCGTCACAACCTGGCCCTCCACAGCATCCGTCAGAGGCGGACAGGTACCCGAGTCCTTCACCTTCTTGGCAGCTCCAGCCGGGGCTGGGGCCTTAATGGGCTTCAAAGCCTTCAGCGAGCCGTCAACCTTGGCGAAGAGCGACTGTTGCGCCTCCAGATGCGCCAGCCAGCGCGTCACGTTCGGGAATGGCGACAGATCCAGCTTCTTTTGCAGCGGGGCAACGCTGGCCCATACACCAATGTCTGCGAGCGACAGCGCGTGGCCGACAATGAAGGTCTGCGTCTTGAGCACGCGGTTCAGGATCTGCAGGGCGCCGTCGTCCTCAATGTTGGCTCCAAGACGCGTGAGGGCGAAGTCCAGCCACGCATCAATCTGCGAAGGCGGCAGGGCAGCCTCCGACGCAGCCGCATCCTTAGCGGCCACGCCATACAGACCCAGCTCTGGCTTAGTGCGGGCCAGGAAGCGCGCAATGGCGAAGTCGCCTGACACGATGCGGCCGTCCGCCAGCGTGAGCGTCGGCACCACGGCGGCGCTGGCCGCGTCCCGGCCAAAGTTGCTGAAACCCGGCGCGTACTTAACGAGCTGGGCCACGACGTAACTGGCGCGCGGCAGCTGGCCGGCGCTGGAGAAGACGATGACGCCGTCATCTTCGGCCGTGGGGGTAGGCAGCTCAATACCCGCATGGGCCGCCTTCTTCAGGGTCTTCTTGCCGCTGGCCGCAGCCACAGGAGCAGCAGCCGCAGCAGCCGGGACAGCGTGGGCCGCGGCCTCGGCAGGCGACTCGTCGGCCACGCCGGCCTTGACCGCGTGCTTGTGCGCTTTCTTGCGCTCCTTGTTGAGCTCCTTCTTGGACTTTTTGTTGGGGTCCTTGGGCTCTTGGGGCTGCGCCTCCGGCTTCTTGTCCTTCTTGGCCTTGGGCGGCGGGCCGAAGTCCTTGCCCGTCACCTCCTTGAACTGCGTCTTGAGCGCCAGCAGCTGGGCCACAGCCTCCTTGACCTCGTCGGCCGCGGCCTTGGCCGCCTTCAGCTCGCGCACCTTGTCGCCGGCCGCGGAGATCTGCGCCGTCAGCTCCGCCTCGGTAGCCATGGTATTCTTGGGTGTCTTGTTGCGCTTGAGACGGCAGAACCACGAATGAAGATCTTGCTTGGGTGACCAGTGGGAAAAAATGCAGCCCCTGGGAGCGTACCGCTCGACTGGTACCCCGTGTCGCAGCGCCACACCAGCGCCACACGCGTTTTCTGGAGTGGTGTGACGTACGTAATGTATCTATCTAAGAGTGTGCCACTTCAACGTCCACATGCCCATTGTGTGCTACGTCTACATGTATCGTCCACCTTAAATACATCGAGCCAATGCTCATCTCGCTCAGCGGATCCGCAGCGAGGTAGTGGCCTTGGCTTGTGCGGCGAGCGCTTCGGGGCGCTCTCTCTTGGTTGCTGCTTTGCGAAGACGGTGAGCTACCGCCAGCGAGGTGGGACGCATCCTTGGGTCTGGCGCCAAGCAGTCGTGCGCGAGTTTCTTGATCACATCCGGACACGTCACGCGGAATGAAGGTTTCCAGCCGTCTGCCACGATACGGTGCACCAGCGCGCTCTCGCTCATCAAGCGCGAGTCGCCGTCTTCGCCGCTGCCTTCACCTGCTCGCGGAGGCAGAGACCTTGCTGCCAGCTTCTCGCGCTCGTAAAATGGCAGCTCGCACGTGTCAATCTCTGACAGCAGAATCCCAAACGCATACACGTCGGAAACCATAGATGTCTGGGACCCAGCAAGCAGCAACTCGGGCGCCATCCACCGACCTGTGCCTCGCGCTCGAGAGCGGCATCGTAATGCACCGCTGTTAGTGTTCACGTTCTCATCCTGGCCGACTGCTTCTTCCCCGTCATCATCCAATTCGCCACTCTCCGTACAAAGAAGATAGCGAGAGAGACCAAAGTCTGTCAGCTTTGCGCGAAGATTACTGCGCAGTAAGACGTTCGCGGACTTGAGATCACCGTGTACCAAAGGGGGATTCAGCGAGTGCAGATACACCAGGCCTTCGATAATGTCAATGGCCAAACGCCATTGATATTTCGTCCATGTCCAAATGCTTTGAAACTGGTCACGGCTGCCGGTCGAGATTCCTGCTGAGCTCGACAAGGTATCGCCCTTGCGCTTGACTGCGTTCAGGAATGTGCGAAGGTCGCCACGAGGTAAATACTCCATTACCAGCAGCAGATCCCGTTCCGAGCTCAGTGCCACGCCACGGAACTCGACAATACGATTGTGCTCTAGCCGTGACATGATGCGAATTTCTTCTACGAAATCCAGGATCGCGCGTCGTCGTCGGTAGACTCCAGATACGTCACTGGCATTGGACGACGTCGGCGAGTTCGTACCCGCCATGACTTCACCGCGCAAGGTTTTCACTACGACTTCCTGTGATCGGTGCATTGCGCGCCAAACTTCGCCAGATGCTCCAGCAGCCAACTTCTCTTCTTTGACGATGGCATCGTAGTCAATACAATGAGAGAGCAGCTCTTCGTCTTCCCAAATGGACGAAACACTAGGCAGTTCCGACAAGGATATCGGCTCTTCATCTTCCTGTACGTCGGCGTCTTCTTGCTCATGACTGCGTGAGAGTTCCGTGTGGACCCCGGACGCCATCTCCTCGTTTGCCTCCCCCTGCGTCGGCCTGTACGTGGCAGTGATCCGCATCTGCGGTCCGTGATCCTGGTCAAACTGAATCTGCGGCGCGGATCTCGGCGCATCGCTGTCTCCCTCCTCGCTTTCCCTCCTCTTCACCACGAGTTTTCCTTTGCTCCTGCTTCTCGATCGCGAGGCTGAAAACAATCCTCTGCCAGTAATAGTGTGGAAGCTGCTACCCGGCAGAGAATGGCGTCGTTTGCTCTTGGCGCCGTCTTCAAACACAAAATCCGGGTCATTCTCCATCTCCACGTCCTCTTCGTCTCCTTCTCTCTCTCTACGCAGCGCGTAACTCTTCATGTGGTATTTGAAGCAGTGCGTCCAGACGCTGCAGGCCTTGGCTGACACGGCTTTGAACCGCTCTTCCTCCGGCATATAGAACCTCTGGCTGTCCCCTGGCAACAAGCCGCGCCGTAAACTGCTCGCGCGTCTGGCCATCGAGTCCGACGCCTCCTTGTGCAGCTCCTTGTCCTGCAGATACCCTTGTACCACGAAACTCCGGTCCGCGCGACTCATGAGCGTCACGCGCGTGAGCACGAGGCGGCGCAGCAGCTTCCCGTTCACTGTGTCGTCGTCCGAGAAGACGAAAAGCGCCGCCTGCTGCGCCTTGAACACGCAGAAGCGGCGGCGATAACGGCGGAAGATCCCGAGCCCTTCCCGACGCCATAACCAGCCGCTGAGACGCACGGGGAGCGCCAACGTGCGCGCCGGAGACTGCGCGACCGGGCGCTGCTCCTCCAGGTACTCGTAAATGCCCTGCTCGGCGTCCCGGACGCTGCGCACCGCCACCGACGAGCCGATGGTGACGCTGTCCGCCATGACTTTATGAGAATGACTCTTTACAAGAACAGCAATAGAAATTCGCAGCTCAGCCAATCAGAGAAGGGCAAAATAGAAATCGATTCCGATTGGTCGAAATCCAGACGTCACCCCCCCGAACTAACAAGCTCGCAGAGCTGCACACGTGGGGAAGAGCATAGCAAGTGATCATGGTGTTGTCGGCCGTGTTCATCACCGACCTGAAGGGAAAGGTGATCATCTCGCGCAACTACCGAGGGGACATCCCCATGGCCGCGTCCGCCAAGTTCACGCGCTACGTGCAGGACAAGGACGACTCGGAGCAGCGCCCCGTGTTCACGGAGGACGGGTATACGTTCGTGTACCTCAAGGTGCGCGCGTATACTTTGTGATCCCATGTGTATACTCGGTATACTAACCTTTGTCTTGTATACACTTTCTTATTTCGTACCCCAGCACAATAACCTGTACCTGATGACGGTGACCAAGGTGAACTCGAACGTGGCGCTCATGCTCATGTACCTTACACGCATCTGCCAGGTGTTCCGGGACTATTTCGGAGAGCTAGAGGAGGAGAGTATCCGAGACAATTTCGTCATCATCTTTGAGCTGCTGGACGAGACCATGGACCACGGCTACCCACAGACCACCGAGGCCCGGATCTTACGAGAGTACATCACCCAGGAAGGCCACAGGCTGGAGGCTGCACCTCGCCCACCCACGGCACTCACCAACGCCGTGTCGTGGCGTAGTGAGGGCATCAAACACCGAAAGAACGAGATCTTCCTGGATGTCGTGGAGAAGCTCAATCTGCTCGTCTCCAGTAACGGAACGGTGCTCCACTCAGAGATCATTGGCGCCGTCAAGATGAAGAGTTTTCTGTCGGGCATGCCCGAACTCAAGCTCGGACTCAACGACAAGGCGCTGTTTGAAGCCACTGGACGGTCCTCCAGCAAGGGCAAGGCCGTCGAGATGGAGGACATCAAGTTCCACCAATGTGTGCGGCTCGCGCGCTTCGAGTCGGACCGGACAATCTCGTTCATCCCGCCTGATGGAGAGTTCGACCTCATGACGTATCGTCTTGCCACGCACGTCAAGCCGCTGATCTGGGTGGAGGCGGTCGTGGAGCCGCACTCGCGCTCACGTATCGAGTACATGGTTAAGGCCAAGTCGCAGTTCAAGAGTCGCAGTATCGCCAACAACGTGGAGATCGTGATCCCTGTGCCCCCGGATGTCGACTCGCCAAGCTTCAAGTGTAGCATTGGATCGGTGACGTATGTGCCCGACCGCGACGCCATCGTCTGGTCCATCAAGCAGTTCAACGGCTCGCGTGAGTACCTTATGCGGGCGCACTTTGGTCTGCCCAGTGTGGATAACCACGAGGCTACAGATGACTGGAAGGCGCCTATTCAGGTCAAGTTCGAGATCCCATACTTCACAGTCTCCGGCATCCAGGTGCGCTACCTCAAGATCATCGAAAAGAGCGGCTACCAGGCTCTGCCGTGGGTGCGCTACATCACGCAAAACGGCGACTATCAATTACGCATGTCCTAAGCAAGCGTCGATGGTGGCAAAGCGGGAGAAGCTTTTGTGCTGGCCATCACTCAGAACTCATTTAGTCGGTGACTGACTGATCGAGGAGCGGAAATACTACAAACTGCTCAAGCAGAGCACAAGCGTGAGGCAAAAGACAAGACGGCAATCATTCGGTAAGTAGAGCAGAGTAGACGCATGGAAGATGCCTGTCTTGGGCTGGACACTTCCTTCATTGCTGAATGTGAACGGTGTATATGAGTAGATGTTTGTGTTGCTTCGGATGCTGGTTGTGGATGGCAAATGAGTACGGGCTCAGGACAATTGTCGTTGATCGCTGCGGACACAGTGATTGCACCTCAGTAACTGTACTCGTCACGCCAGCGATTGTTTTGGCGGTGGAACTTCCGTGAAGAGCATCCAGCCCAAGAACCCCACCACCAGCGGTTGAGGTCGTGGCCTGTTCCCTCAAATGCACTTTCACGCGTCGGAGGCAAAACAGCGTCTGCGATCGTCGCACGCTCTTCGCGTTGGGTCTTGGCAGTGTCAGCCAAAGCTCGAAGAGATGAGGAGCTTCCTCGCACTCGATCGGGTCCAGGTTCTAGGTAGTTCACTCTTGCAGAGCCCAAAGTGCCGACGGTCAGTGACTCGGTCGTCTTCACTGTAGCTGAACCCGAGCCTAGAATTGCCACTCGAGCATTTCGCGACGTGATGTCTCCAGTGTCGATGCTTCCACTGCCTGCGATCGCGAGCGACTGCTGTTCGCATCGACAGTCGTCTTCGTTCGAGACCGATGCAAAGCGAACAGTGCCAGACCCAGACACAGCCGCTCCGAGACTTGGAGTGGACAATGTAGGCGTCTGCACAGTGATGGAGGAAGTTCCCCACCGTCCTGCAGCTGCTGCGCGGATACGATCCTTGGCCACGATTTCTGGAGCTGACAGGTAGAGCTGACCCCCTCTACCTGAGAACAAGGCAACCCTACCAACATGAAGTCCTTGCTGCTGCGTCACGAAAACTCTGCTTCCTCGAAATGCCGCCAGCTTAATCGTATCATACGGACGGTCGTTCACAATGACACTTCCTTGCTCAAGACTGTCCTCCACCACAAGAGACCCACCGCCAAACGCACCAAGGTTGCGCAGCTCAGACGCTTCACGCACGAAGATTTCTGTCAGTAGATGCTTGCCAGACTCCGCTGTCTCCTCAACCGGCCATCCATGAGGTGGTCGAGGGTCGAATCCAATGAGTAGGCGGTTGGATCCTCGGGCTAGGACATCGACACGTTCTAGCAGACCCCGAGCGTCACTTGAAACCCTCGCCACTGCCACGAGCTCGTCGGTTCTGCCACCTTGAGCGTAAACCACCTCGTCGAAAAATGAAGGAGGTGCCACCGAAACATACGTGAGGCCGGGAGTAGCCACACGCAACTTCTCCAGCGCCGAGCTGCCTGATACACCCCACGTTTGCTGCACACGCTGCTGCTCGGTGATTGGGAACTTTGGCGTCTCGATAGCTCCGACGCGCACCTTGAAACTCATCGAGCGCAATTGCGTCTGGATGAAACTTCGGTTGGCGGAAAGCATACAGCGACGTAGCTGGGTGTGCATTGTGAGTAGATGAAGCTTGGACTGTTGCTCGTTGTTATTGATTGGAAAATGAGATGCACCAAAGTCGAGTGCTGTGTGAATAAATAAAACGCTGGAGCACTTCAACTTACATTCCAGGTGACTTTACCATCATTCCACAAGTTGCCTTTTCCTGTCAGTACATGCAGTGAACTCCATCTGTCCCTTAATCCCATGTGCAAGCAGAAATTATTACCCCGCACAAACAGCACCTCGATTTACCCTGTTAGAAGCGCTTCAAACAAATATTGCTGCCGTGCTCTTCGTACTCCTGCTTGGTCACGATCCGTTTGGGCAGTGCGTTAGAACCTGCCAGAGAACAGCAACCTTGCCACGCAGCGAGAATGGGACTGGGAAATAGGCAACCACATTAGTCAAGCAATTCCATCGTAAATCAAACAGCAGCGCCATAACGTACTCTGACGGTTCATGCAAGCCGATATCAAAATCGTCAGACACTAACGACCGCAAATCTCGCTCAAGTCGTTGTCGGAAGTTCTTGAACTTTGTGTTCCCGCCGACCAGCAAGATGTTATCGTACAGAGCATCCGCCAGCTCTTCAGGGCACGCCTCAACAGCTTGGACAATAGTTTCTGCAAGCCCTGCCTGGTGAATGCCAATATCTGACGGATTAAACAGCACTTCTGGCACGGTAACCATTTCGACGCCCATTTCCAGAGCCTGTTCGTTGTCATGCGCATTCGTAGGCTGTTGCTCGTCGGTCGGTGTCTCGTCGTCTTCTGTGTCTTCTTGCACTTCGTCTTCGCGACACCGTCCCTCAAAGGAATGCACAAAATCAGGAAGGACCCAGTGCTTGCGCTGCTGCCGATCCGTGTGGTACCGACGCAGATCATTCTCAAACTCCATGGAGCAGTAACACAGTGCTTCCTTGAGCTCGTTGATCACGTTTGTCTCGTCCATGACGTTCCATTGACGATACGACACGATCTCCTTCAAGTAGTTAGTGAGCAGCTTCCCTCCAACGTTAATACGTCTCACACCTGGTAAATACACTTTCCCGTCAAGCACCGGCACTACGTGCGTGAAAGAGAAGCCTGAGTCTACGACCAAATGGCACGACGACGTCGAAAACCTGAGCGGATCCTCGTCCACAACGGGCGGAGACGTAGGTGGATCCTCCGTCCTCATCTGCTTCCGTTTCTTCCTGCCTGGACTCGTCTTCACCGGCTTCTTGACTGCTGACAGACTCTCTTGGAACTCTCGTTCTGTGAACTCCGAGTACGACAACACGCAGCTCTCAGCTGTATTGACACGAGTGTAGGACTGGAACCCCAGCTCCTCAAACACCACTTGGTCCATGCTCTCGTTCACGACGGCAGGTGCCAGCAACGGAGCTGTTACCACGAGCGAGTGCTCTGCCGGGTCCACGTTAAGCATCTACAGCAGTGTAACCCCCCCCCATAACACCGTCAGTGCTAATTGCTATTGCTACACTCGATAATTGTATAGTAACTTCAACTTACCTCGGAGGACATGAGATGCGTCCACAGCTCGGACTCGACGTTCCAATTGACACAGTACCCCCTGCACACGTCACACATTTTAGTACCGTAGCCCCACGTACCCCTTGTCAAGCTTAAGTCACCTTTGCACTGGCCGTAAGTAGCGCAACTTTGCGCGCTGTCGCTCGAGCTCGCGCAGTTTCTGGCCCATGAATACCACCGCCGGGTTGGCCGACGTGCTCGCTACATGGTTGGCGAGAATGGAGACACTGGAAGCACCCCCAGGAGCCACCACCGACGCCTTTAACGTCGCTCCACCGGCATCTAGACACACCACCTTCATCTGTCAAAAACTGTGATTTGTAACTTTTGCGTGCACCACATTTGTATCCGTAACAAATATTTGTGATTTGTATCTTATTTGCTCCAGACTTACTGTTGTACATATACCCAAATTTTGTGATTTCGCTTGTCAACGGGACACGACACAGAATCCTTCGGGGCGGGGACCATGGTGTCTGCCGAGACGTCGAGTGCGTGCGCTACAGGAGCTGCCACGCCGCAAGAAGAGGACCGGGAGAAAGCCTTGTATGTCCTTCATCTAACGAACCCCGTCCCGCTCTCTGAACCCCTTTGTATCACTCACAATCTCCTTTCTCCCGACTGTATCACAGCTTCGAGACGTGGTTGCGGCTCATGGAGCGCCAAAAGGACGCGACGGACCTCACGCAGAAGCTTCAGAGCGTGTTGACGCAATCCAAAGACACGAGCTTAATACTGCAGGACGCGCGTCTCCAGGCCAACAGGATGAGCGCCAACGACAAGATCCTGCGGGAGCTGGTGGACTTACTTAATGATTTCTTCTTCCGGGACATCGTGCCGGCGCTCAAACGAGCCAAATCCATAGCCACAACAATGGCCAAACCTGCTCTACAGCAGGGACAAGACCCATTGGATCAGTACCTGGAGCAAGGAGACCAGGGGGATGCCATGCCCCAAGCTTTCGTGGACGACATGAGCGGCTGGGATGCACCGGACGGACAAGAGGCAGCAAAGAGCAGAAAGAAGAAGAAGAGGACAGTGGAGACTGCAGGAGGAGAAGAAGCTGAGACTAACGAAGACAAGACTTCGGATGACGAGATTTCGAGTGAGATGTTCCACGACTTGTTGATCGCCAACAGCTTGAGGCTGACAGCCATGCAAGCGCCAGGGTATTCTTCTATGGTCCAAATACATAGTATTCAGCAGCCTGCAGGGGTTCAAGGGGGTTCGAATGCTGCAGTTGCTGCCAGTTCGCAAACGACGAAGAATCCGGGCAAAAGAGGCCGAGTTGTGCCCCCGCCAATTGTGACGGACCTTTCTCCTCGATCAGGATCCAGATCTGGGTCGACCCCACGTACACAGAGCCCGAACGCAGCGAGGAAAGATCGCATTGGCAAACGCACAGCTGCTGATCTGGTGGCGGAGCAAGTGCTAGGAGTGCGTACCTATGGAAGTGCGAAGGAATACATGATTCGTTGGCAAGGAATACCTGCGCCGCTATGGATTGCACGTCGCAAAGCCCCCGAGCAGGCAAAAGGGCTCATTGACATGTACGCGACAGAGTTGCGCGCTCGTGAAAACGTGCAAGCTAACTTACGCGAGGCGGGAACAATTCGCAAAAGAAAGAAGAAGATTTCGAGGGGTGGAACTGGCCAACGTGCAGCGGCTGGAGGTGGCGCTAAACAGGCGGATTTCTATACTGTCGACCATATAGTAAACCATCGCATGGAGAACAACAATCGGCAATACCTCGTGCGGTGGGAAAGCTACGACGAAAGTGAAGACACATGGGAGGACGCCAGCAAATTACGCATCGACGTGCCTGATATTGTTGACGCGTACGAGAAGAAACTTCGACGCAATCGTGCTCGCGATGAAGCAGTTCAGTCGGCCATGTCGGAGTTGATTCGAAGTGGTTCATCGGGATCTAAGTTTAAGTCTACGACAAAAAAGCGGAGAGTTGGCGTAGTCGCAGCAGGCAAGCGTAAACTTCAGCCTCCAGCGAGAGGGGGCCAAGCTGACGCCAAGAATGAAAAGGAAAAGCGTCGGCGAATGTCCGCAGGTGGCAGTGTAGTCCAAAACCACGGCAATGATGGGAATAGCACTAGCGAAGACGACTATCAGTTCGATCTTGAGGAGGCTGAGCTGGATGAGTATACCGACGAGGAGTTTGCCGACAAGCTCAACAACTGATCATGCGACGGTTGTGCGACGTTCAAGAATTTCGGCAATAGCGATGAAGACCCATAACTGTGAGTCAAATTAATGCGTAAGATAACTAAGGTAATGTTTGTGATCGTACACACTTGACATGTGAGTAAATTGAAAAGTTGACAATGCCAACACTGAAAAAGTTGTCCCATACGTACAAGTACGGAAGTATGCACTATAGGCCTTGAACCCTCACACTCAAATCAAGTCAACCGTCGTTGTCGAAGGGAGCTCACGTTGTGCCGATGAACGGTATTTTGTGATGGCACAATTTGCTGACACCCCAAGAAACGGAACACATTCGTCTGCTTCTTACCCGGAAGTGGCAATTTTTTCTTAAACTCCCCATCGGGGGCAGCCATCTTTGGAGAATGTGGATCCGAGGACGCTAGACCTAAAAGAAGAAATAGATCTGATAGATCTATTCTTGACAACTTCTAACTTGCAAGTCGTGTTCCTTCGCAAGAGATGGCTACATTTGTGACACATCATGGGCAATGCTGCTGCGGTTCAAAGCGTAGCCGAGAGCTCACGACGGCGTCTGCTGTTGCAGCAATACAACCGTCAGCCGAAAAATGTCCTCATCACCCACTCACTTGTTCTGGCATTTGAGCAGCGTCGTCTCCAAACTCTACAGCCGCAGTTGGCGGCCCCCTTCCGTCGAGGCAAGCGCGTTCAAGAAGTACGCCAAGGCTTGAAAAGTAACAATCCGCCGAAGTCACTGCCACTACAAGAAATATACGACGTATTGACGTGCGACTTCGGGGCCCAACTGACGCTGGAGGAGCTTCCCGTTGTGCTTCGATACCTTGGCTGCCGACTGGTGGAGTCACCAACGATAAATTCCAGCGCTGACCCGTGCGAAGAATGGTACTCCGTGCAAGAACTGGTGGGGTACGTTGCACCACGTCGAGTACTGCGTCAAGTCAAGAGATCACTTGAGTGTCCGTGTAGCTCCGAGTTCTCACACAATAACGTGACGGTTTGGCAGGCGGCGAAAATGGGCGACGTAGAGGTACTCGAAGCTGTTTGCGTGGATCATCCTGATGCCTACCGTACGCTAGACGACTTTGAGAACTCGCCGCTCTATTACGCGAGCTTGTGCGGTCGTGAGGTCGCCGTGGACTTTGTATTGAAGGCCTACGAAAGAGGCGGCCGCAAGATTTCGTGCGACGAGTTGCTGCGGTGTGTCACGAACGCACTGAACCAAAACATACGAGCTCTACTCCAGCAGAAGATGACACTGGAAGATGTGCTCAAAGTCAAAGACCAGGACCCCGGCGAGGCCGATGACGATGACGAAGCAGGTAGCGCTTGGTTTGGTCTGCTCACCGGAGACGACGACGAATGAAAGTTGCTGCAGCACTAGACGACCGCAGTTTTAGTTGCCCATAACGGCAAATTGACTTTTGCCAGAGCTTCTTTGGTGAAACTTTCGCGGCATCCGTTGGTGGGCTGTGTATTTCCGAGCCAAGACGAGGAGGGTGCGTTGTTCTGATCAATGTTTGGGGTGAGGCACTTGTGTCAGGGTGGGTCATTCATTGTAAAGAGCATGCGAATCTCGAACAGCATCCACCTGCCAAGCGATAAAATGCTGCTATCATATGTAAGATTCCTGCGTCACTGTGACTCCTTCAACTACAAGCGCTTTCTTAGTCACGTTAGTCATATCCTAGTCACAAATGGCGTACTTATAAGCCTTGATTTTGATGTGTCAGTCTGAAGAAATTTTTGAATGGGCTTCAACTGAACCCGTGCACATGGCAATTGAGAACAACTAAGTGATCTGCTCTTTGCGGCGTAATACCCAACAGCGCCTTTACTGAGTTACTTTGTGTCTGCTTCTCACTACTGTGTTGCTGTCCGACCAGACCACTTTTCATTTTGAGGTTCAAGAGGACAGAAGCACGAAGGTTGATTCCAGAATTCAAAACCATTATGAAGTTGATCTCCGTTGCAACACTCGGCATCGCCTTCCTCCATGCAGCCGCCGGCGCGTACGTGAACCCTGGAGCATGTTCCGGTACCTGCGTCA
>KV741882.1:260-18197 GCA_000468175.2 Phytophthora cryptogea
ACGAAGGTTTCGTCCTGAGTTTTGATGGAGGCCTCAAGAGTAAGACTCGAGAAGGAGGTTGTGGATGCATCTTGTGGAAACAACTTTCGGAAAGGCTGAAGACGGGTTTTGAGGAAGGCGATGCCGTATGGCTATATATTCCAAAAGTTCAGATGGAGTTGAGTAAGAAGTTGGCCCACATGTGGCATGGACCGTTCCGCATGGAGGAGGTACGAGTCAACTCGATAGTCGAATGCCAGACAATAGGTCCTCTTCAAGCGCATAACTTGTCCCTTGAAGCATTTTAACTTTCTCCATGTCCGGCGCCTTGGCGCACTTTTGGCGCGGCGTCGCGGGGCTCGTGGCATGGACGTTGCGGCTCGTCCGCCCCCCGCAGTCGCGTAGCAGCCTGCCCAGCGCCGTGTCCAGCTCCGCCGGCAGCTCGTGGGGCGCGTGGAAGGGATTTCTGACGTCGGGGCCGCGTCGCGCTCGTCGCCAGTCGCACGCGGCGCTGGAGCTGCTGGAGAAGTTCCGCCAAGGGCCCGAGACCCAGAGCGAGTGGAATTTGTTCCTGTGGCGAGCCACGTTCCCTCTCGTGTCGCTCGTGCTGCTTACGTTGCTCTGCGTCGTGGGCCAGTTCGGCCACGCCGCGTACTCGCTCATGGTGACCCCCGTGTGGTACTTGTGCAACTTAACGCTCGTGGCCACGCCGTTCCTGATGGTGTTTCGCTTCTCCGGCCTGGAAGACAGAGCGTCCGAGCCGACGACCAAGATCTGGTGCGGCTTAACTGCTGTCAGTCTGGCGATTAGTCTCGTGGAATGGTACATGTCCCTGCCTAACAGCAGATACTCGTGGATTGTGGGCAATACAATGTTCGGGATCGTGGCCCTGGGGGCTGTGCCGCTGTTCTTCAGTGTGCAGCCCAGGACGGCCAGGTCTCAGTATGAAGATCTGGTGCTGGAGCAGGAACAGGATGCAAAGATGCACGGCGTGCCGGAAGAGGACGTGATGCACGTGGATGCAGTCTTGGCGTCCCCCAGAGGACTATCCTTGGGCCCTAGACAACGGTCGGGAGGAACGAGAGTGGAGGATGAACCTCGACAGCAGAGAAGTGAACAGGTGATACAGGGACAACCGGCGACGAGGTTGCTGTACGGATGCGGCTTCTGCGCGCTCACGCTCTGGCTCATCATGTTCTCGTCCTACAGCTCGGCAAGAGGTGCCGAGGCCTCGACGCGCTCGTGGTTTTTGCTGTACCTGCTGTCGCCGATTTTGTGCGTCGTACTCTTTTGCGCGCGAATCGCGCGCGTGAGGTTCAGCTTTGAACACGCGGTGGCGTACAGCACGTTGGTGGTGCACGTGCCGCTGTTTCTTGGACACTTGTGTGTGCGGTTGTTCGCGCTTGCTGAGGACCCCGCTGCGTCGTCGTCGACGAGCAGTGAATCGTGGCTGAAATTGGCCATCTCGGTACTGTACCTGCTACTCATGCAAGGCTACTTCTTTGTGATCACGCACATGGTGAACAGCATGTCGGAGCCGTTCGCACATCCGTCGCTGCTGTATGTGGGGCAGCTTTACTATTACGTGTTTTGGTACATCCTTGTGGGATCAGATACGCCAATTGATGCACTGTACTGGGGAATGCTACTGCTCAACAATATTCACATCGCGTTCCTGAACACTGGTGTCTACACGGACTTCAAACGCTCGTCGTCAGCTTGGTTAGCGATGCCGTTGCATGCCAACATCACGTCTTCTGTCGCATTCTGTCTACGCTCAACAACCTCGGCTATGGATGTGACTCGGTGCCTTCCTCATCGTAGTTCGCTCGGAAGGCAGGGCCTTCTGGGTCTCAACTGCGGAGTTGCCGGGGCCGCTGCAATGGAAACGGATTCTGATTTGCTTGAAGATGGAGACCACGATTGCGAGTTCGACGGTGGCTACGGATCGGACGGCTTTATTGTGACGCGAAATATTGACTGTAAAGACAGCTCTATCGGCGACGTGCCTTCATGGCAAGAAACAGGAAGCCGAAATCGTGAGCGAGATCGTAGTACGATTGGTATGCGAAGAGATGTTCAAGCATCAGCTCTGGATATTTCTTCGCCGTCCCGAAAGACTGCTTCGCGAAAAACATCGTCCCTCCGCGACAAGTGCTCACGTGTACAAATGAGTTGCAGAAAATGTGGCGCCCAAACGAGTGGATCTACTCGGTCAAGCAGTGTATATGTGGCTCCTTCTACCTCGACTTCTTCGAGGGCAGCGACAAGTGATGCCTTGCGGCCGCTTTATTTTCTTATGAAGCTGGCAGAGCAAGACAACATGGCGGACACAACAGCACTTATTTTGGTTCCTTCACTCCTGACTTTGTTCGCAGTGTTCGAGAAACCTGGGAGTGCCCTTGCTGTGCTGCAGGACCAAACGAACCTGTGGTTGCGTTGCATCTGCATGTTTATCGGGCGGCTGGGTGGCGCTTTCCTGGCACGAGAGATTTTCACCTGCAAGCTGCGATCACGATTACGCTCATCACCTGACGACCTGGGCGAGACGACACAACCTGACGCCATTACCGGTTCCATTGATGGCATGCCGGCTCGACTTTGGATACAAAGGCTAATGCTTCAGGATTTTCACGCACAATTTTGGTACCTGACAGCAGTGACGATGGTGGTCACCTTCGGTTGCTTTGCCCGCGTCGACCTACCATTGCGCTTTGCGCTACTTTCTTGAACGAAAACGCGAAGATTGAACGAAACATATCTACTTATGATGAGAGTAAGAGCTGCCATCGATTTGTGCTGGCCTAATATGCAAGTAATACAGCCTATTGAGGAGAAGGTGGTAAAGTCTCCGGGTCAGGTGCTGCTAAGGCGATGTTGGCGCGCTCTATCGCTTCAGCAAGCAGTTTCTCCTTCCGTACCCAGCGACGACGACGAACACTCCGTCCAACAAGTCTGTTGAGCTTCTTCTTGATACGACGGCGCTCCTGCATGTCAGGATCAAGGCCGCTCGCGTGAGTATGCAGCTCTGGGGGTCCGCTTTCTGGTGCTTCTTGCTGCAACTTCTGCTGCGCTCGCAAAAAGTCTTTGAACCTTGTGGCGTATTGCCACTGATCGGAGCCTCCGAAGCCCGGGTCCACAACCCAGTGGTCGAGATCGAAAACGCCGGCACCATCGGTCATCAGAGCGTTCGTGAACTTTGGCGGGTCTGTAATGAGAAGATGGCCAGGACGTAGCGATCCCCATCCGGTGAATACTTGGAATCGCTGGATCTCGTACACGGCCTGCTCCTCGATCGGCAAAGCAAGAATCTTCTCTTCAAACGTCTTGGGCTCATCAGAAGCTTCACGGCGTGTTGGGCTGTCTGGATTGTTACGGCTAGTGGGGCTCCCACCAGGAGATAGCACCCTGCCGATCGCACTTGCAACCTGGCTGACGGGTAGCACCATCTCGCGTAGAGGATTCAAGAAACGATCCTCTAAAACTTGAGTCGAGAACGCGAAGCCAGTGTACACCTTGTTATCAGCCTGTGACTGTCGCTGGTTTCGAGGTGCTTGCTGCTCTGGCAGGTCAAAGCGTGGTTTCCCCTCGGTTAGATCAGCCTGGAAGCGCTCGTACTTGAGTTCTGGTGGTGTCCAACGAGCTTTATCCGGGTTGTGACTTCCACGTCGGTGGAATTCCTGGAGAATGTGGTAGTACTCGGGATGCATCTCGCGCTTGTAGGCCTTGTAGAGGAAATCGCGCCCGAGACACAGCAAGAGAGACAAGAAGATCGCCAAGTAGAACTCAGGCAACGAGAAAATGTGCGGGAACGCGGTGTCGGCCACTGAGGTGGGGAACGACGCTGCAATGACGTATCCCGAGATATACCAGAAGATGATCGATGCGATGAAAGCAAATGCCGTGATAGCGTTCCACGTGACCATGTTCAGCGCGAGTTTGACCCAACCAACACTGATCAGACAACAGTACGCGATGGCTCCGCAGAGATCACGTGAGAAACCATTTCCTGTCGAATCCACCGGCCCACCGATAATGAGGGCCGGCACTAAACCGCACACGACGCATTCGTAGAGTGCCTCGGCCACCCACTGCGCAAAAATACGAAAGTTAAAAAGCTCACCCTGTGCACCGACATGGTACAGTCCAGGGAACTGCTCTGCAATGCGTGCCGGAACTTCTTGCTCTGTGATTGCAACAATACCAATCGGCATTGATGACCAGAAGACGTTGTAGCCGTTAATCCACATATTGTTGAAAAAGAGAGTGCCGGACGATCCACACTGAGGTAACACAGCCAGCACAAACTCCGTCCCGAAGAGCAGAATATTCTTGTAGACCACGTACAGCGCCAGCTTCGCCATTCGCCGGTAGTTCCAGTGTCCATGAACAAGCAACAATCGCTTCAAGAAACGGAACTGAGCAATGGCAAAGTCACTTGCGTTGACTGCCTGCATACCCTCATGCCCAGAAATGCCTACGCCAATGTGCGCCTCCTGAATCATGGCAACGTCGTTGGCTCCATCACCAATGGCGAGCGAGCGGCAGCCGTGTAAATTGGACTTGAAGAGGCGAACAACTTGAGCTTTTTGCTTGGGGGAGACACGACAGCAAATTACGGAGACGCATTGTTGGGATACTTCAAGAAACAGCTCTGACAGCACGTTGTTGCTGAAAACCATCGTTAAGCTTCGACCGTCAATCACAATGGCTTGCGGCTGAAACTCCTCTTTCACTCCATTCGCCTGTCTCTCAGTACGCTTTCGAGCTTCAGTGCAGCGTGCCAGTAACATGTCATAGAGATCTGAAGCCGATGGCACAGTCTCTATGTTAATCATGATGCGTTCCATATCGTTGTTGAGTAGCTGGCAAGCAAAGCCGATGTTCACAGCCGTCTCCTCCTTGTCACCAGTGAGCACCCAAATTTTAATCCCAGCTCGAGATAAATCTCCGAGTGTAGACGTGACCTGGTCCTGCAGGCGATCCTCGATGGCTGTAGCACCGATCAGATCCAGTCCTTGCTCCAGCTGCTCTTCAAGTTCTTCAATTCGATTGGGCTCACCGCGTCGCTGCATTGCCATTTGCTCTAAATCCCCCAATGCTGCATCATATTCGCAAGACCACTCAGCGTACGCGTCAGGAGATAGTTCCTTCTGTGCGATCACCAATGTTCGTAGACCTTCGGTCGCATAGCGTTCGAGGTGCATCAGTGTGGTGTCGACAATCGACGGATCTGATGACTCAGTTAATCGAGGGAAGATGACGGAGTCGGCGCCTTTTGTAAGCAGCATTACGCGCCTATCTGGTGTGCGCACAACCACGGACATTCGCTTTCGCGTGCTAGTGAAGTCGACCATTTCCAGCAGTTCGTAAACCACCTCATCACGCTTTCCTGGAACCAGGATAGCCACTTCGCCATTTCGACGGGCTTGGAACGAGTAGCCAAAGTAATTGGCACCAGACACAAGTGCAAGCTCGTCTGGGGATGACGCTGAGAAACCTGTACCCGTAGCATTTTCTGAAAGCGTCTCGCGTACCACCGAGTGGCAAACTGCAAGGTGTACGAAAAAGTCGTGGATGCGCGCTGCTTGCTCTGGGTGCAGACGAGCATCGCTGTCTCGCTCTAAATCTCCAGCCGGGTCCAGGAAGTTCACATTTTCGGTCTTTTCAAGCATTGGTGTGTTGTCCGCTAGCACATCACTAGCTGATAAGTCCTTTCCAAGCCGTCGTGTAGCTTCTCGACCAATTTCTGTTGTGCCTCGTCCGTACGACACACCATGAATACTCATCTTGCGGAAATCCATCTCGTTCGCAGTGAGTGTGCCAGTCTTGTCGCTGAAAATGTGAGTCACCTGGCCAAGGTCATCGTTGAGATCTGAATTACGGACCAACGCTGGAGTGTCCGTAACTTCATCATACATGCCTAGATCGCGATTCAGGAAAAACGTTTGGTAGGTCTTGACAATCGCGATGGTCACGTACAGCGTAATAGGGACGAACGAGGCGATTAGGATCCAGTAGTATCCCAGGTAGATCAACACACCCACAACGTCATTGCGGAAAGGAGCGACACCACTGAGGTTCTCGAGGTGCAAGTACGTGGCGCCAACTCGGTTTTCAGCAACCCAAAATGTACACAGCACCGCCCCAAGAATACACAATGAACCGAGAATTGCCATGAGTAAGGCGTTACCACGGTTCACGATGGCAAGAATCTTGCTGATCTTGGTGGGAGGAGTGTGCGACCCTGCTTGCATAATCTTGGTATCGCCACCCGTATTCAAGACAAGTCCGTAAACGAACGCAGTATTGCGAATAACACAGCCACGTAGCACTACATTCTTCAGGTCGATTGGAATCGCGTGTCCACTCTGAGGTTCGAACCTTCCCGAGAAGTTGTTAACGTCGTGGTTTGGCTTTTCGCAAATCACCCGCCCAGGAAGCTGAGCAAGAGCGTGAGGATCGCTGAGCTGCGAAAATGTACAACTCAGTGCCTGTCGGACTTTAAGATTCGTCTCGCCATCGAGCGACTTCGTTTCTACAAAGCAAATGCCAGTGGGGGCATTTGGGTCCGGCTCTGAAACTGCTAGTAAGAGTACGTCCGCTGGAATCGCTTCGTAGTTCTCAACCTTGATAATACCCCCCACTGTGACGTTCCGCCATGTATCGTCACGGAAGCAGTCGGGCTCGTCCAAATCAAAGATATGGGAAACACGAGCGTTCATTTTGGCGTCTGCAATGTGCCGGCCACGGTCTTCGATGGCGGCAAATACTGCATCAATCGATAGCACTAGCATCAACACAATCCACTGGTAAGGAATCGTCTGGGTCGAGGAGATCTCGGGGATAATCTGGCCCGCACCGACCAGCAGAAAGTAGAAGTTGGCCACCTGCGAGAGCCTCCCGTAGAAGAACCGCGGGATGAAGTTGAGTTTGGTGTATTTGGCTGTGATGATCTTGTTGTCGCAGAACTTTTGTTTGCCGTTTTCATCCGCATTGTTCACGTAGATGCATCGGGCGCTGCTCTCGGCCAGCCCCAGCGCTCCGCTGTTATCACCACCTGCACCATCACTAACTGCAGACAAGATCGACATTGTGGATGACCCGAGGCCCGCAGCAGCCTCCGCGAGCATTTTCGGTGCCCACCCACCGGAAGCCGCTACTGGGGACTGGTTCACCTCCACCGTCCGGTACGAAGCTTCGTGGTCGACAGACACATCGCTAACTCGTGCGGCGCTCGTGCCGACGACCGATTCCAGCACGTTCATTTGGCAGAATGAGAGTCGCCTCGAGGGCGAGTTGGCGGCGTTCCTGCCAGACCCAGGAGCTGCTGTCACCCCAGGCGGTTGGCCGGGCGGTTGGTTCTTGGAAAATGAACGAGGCTGCTCGAAATACTCACTAGTCACGCGGGCATAACGACCGCCGCGGTTGTTTCCCGCCTAAATATACGAACGAGGGTAAACATGGTGGTCAACGAGGCCACTGCGGAGGCAGCAGTGGCCATGGGATTCAAGGGCTTTCTCGCACATGTTTTTCTCCGTGAAACGATCGAGCTTGGACGTGGCCGACCCTCTCAGAGCTTGGTCTGGATCTTGGCCTGCATGGCCGCACCGTCCCCCGGGCTGATCATGGTCTGGCCCGCCGGCAGCTTGATGAGGCCGTCGTCGCTGAAGCGCGGGATCACGTGGATGTGGGCGTGGAAAACGGCCTGGCCCGACGCCGGCCCGTTGTTCTGGATGATGTTGATGCCGTCGGCGCCCGTGGCCTCCTGTACGGCCTTGGCCAGGCGCGGCAGCTCCTTGAACACGTTGGCCGCCACCTCGGGCGTCATATCTGAATAGGAAATAGCCACCTGTTAGTATTAATATGTTTATTTCCTACGGGTTTTCGACAATTTCTACCCAGGATAGTGGCGAATCCAGGGGCTTTGGGCAGCAGCAGCGCGTGGCCAGGCACCGTGGGGAAGGCATCCAGGATGGCCAGCACGTGCTCCGTCTCGAACAGCTTGTAGGACGGGATCTCGCCCTTGATGATCTTGAGGAAGACGTTCTCCGGGTCGTACGCGGTGCCTGCCATGCTGCAAGTAAATTGACAAATGGATACGTTGGTGGGCCCCAGGTATTCATTCAAGCAACTTTGAGCAACTTTGAACTCGTTTGAGCAACTTAAACGTACACCTAACTCGTTGTACCGCTAGCTCTCGCTTACGTACGAAATGAATCAGAACCTGGAGCATTTTCTGGTGGCTTCAGACTCAGAATCTGAAGTTTCCGTTCTTATCCAAGTCACTTTGCAATTAGCCACCAGAGCCCCAAGTCGACCATGAACCGCGCGCTCGAGAGCGTCTTTTCGGACTTTTCCCGCCACGCCACAGCGCGCACGTACTACTCGTACCCGGAGGTGGGTCCTGCGCTCTCGTCTCGTGCAATTCCGGCGCTCTAACGTCATTTTCCCTGCGTTTTAGGGCTCCCACAAGTCGAACTTCGTCTTCCGCGTGGCCTACGAAGGCCCCGAGCCCATTGAGGACGGCCGCGTGATCCTCTTCTTCGCCCCGACCCCTACCCCCGAGCCGCGCTTCGAGGCCTTCGATCTCGAGGCCCCGCGGCCGCTTTTCGCCAAGGACGTCGTACGTTGAGACCTGAGGAATGTGGTGCTTTATCGATGAGTTTTAGTGATTTTTGGTGGTTGTTGCAGACAAATGTGCAACCGGGAGACGTGATTGAGTTTGAGAGCACCGAGTTCTCGACGCCTGAAGCGCTGGGCTTCGTGCCGCAGAACTTGGACGTGTTTTTTAATGAATTGTTCGTGCAGGCGTTGATACATCATGGTACAGTGGACTGGGTGGGGTAATTGGATGATATGTTGCGGTTTTTTAATTGGTATCTGTTGTGCTGGCAGATGTGAACGACCCGGACGCGAACTCGCGGGTGGGAAACACGTACAGCAAGCCGGTAGAAGTGCGGTTTGATGGGGACGACGCGGACAACGTCGTCAAGATTGTGGTGGACCAGGTAGGGATCAGAAGCTGGCAGTGCTGGGTGCTGGTTGAGATTGTACTCACGTGGACTTGTTGCTGTGGTAGATTGTTGAAGACACGATGGATTTGACGCCGACCGAGTGGGTGGAGCATATTTCCATGAAGAGTGAGCTCCTGAGCGAGTACCACAAGCAGGACGTGTACATGATGGCGTCGATCGTGCTGCCGAAGGACTACGAGGCTCTGAAAAACTCTCGGGACTTTCCTACGGTTTACTACATTGAAGGGTTCACTGGAACCGAGTCGTACGCCAAGCGTGCCAAGGGCTTCCTGTCGTCGGAAATGGGTCAGGACTGGCAAGCTGGACGCTGGCCGATTCCGATGCTGCGTGTGACGTTGGGGTCGCGCTTCCGATATGGCCACACCTCGTTTGCTGATACAGACGCCAATGGACCTTGGGGAACAGCACTGGTGACAGAGTTCATTCCGTTCTTAGAAAGCCAATACCCGGCTGTGCCATCTGCTGGCGGTCGATTCCTGCACGGGCACTCGTCTGGAGGTTGGTCGACACTGTGGCTGCAGCTTCAGTTCCCGGACTTCTTTGGTGGCACTTGGAGCTCCGCTCCTGACCCTGTTGACTTTTCCCGGTTCCAAGTCGTGGACATCTACAAGGCTGACAATGCGTATTGGGACGCAGATGGCCGTCCATACCCGACGAGCCGAAGCAATGGGGTTGTAACCTGTAGCAACCGTGATGAGAACCTGGTGGAGCGAGTGTATGGTCGCGGCAATGGCGGGCAATGGGATGCCTTTGTAAGTGGCGATTGCGGGATTTGTAATTTGGGACTGATTCTGACAGTTTTTGTTTTAGTTTGCACTGTTTAGTCCTCGTGGAGCTGATGGGATGCCCATTCCCCTCTTCGACAAGTTGTCCGGTGAAATCAACCACGACGTCGCGAAATACTGGGAGCACTATGACATTTGTAAATTCCTCCAGAAGAAGCCCTCCTTGCTGACGTCCAAACTGCGCGGCAAAGTCCACGTGATTTGCGGTGCTGAGGATACGTACTACCTCGACTTTGCTTGCCGGTCATTGCAGAAGCTGGTTGGGAATGGCAAAGGGGCTGCTGGCCAGGGAGGTGCTGTTGTGCCGAATTATGTGGCGATGGTGCCTGGCGACCACACCACCATTCGTTCGCGAGCACATTACGTCCAGGTGTACTCGGAAATCGCTTCCGTGTACAAACACAACGCAGGAGCGTAACAGCGCGTGTCAAGACTAGAATCGGAAGCTGCTGCTATAAAGTGCCCATCAGCAGCACTCCCATTAATGAACAAATCTAGATACTACTCTGTCAGAGCACACCCTTGGATTGGGCAGCTTTCCCCCTTGGATTGGGCAGCTTGTTGCTGCGTATTGGGCAGAGTTAAGGCAACTTGATCCTGAAAGGGTTTTCAAATCCGCAATAGTTTTCGTTAAATCAGTGGTTTCCACCATACGTTATTCAAGTCATTTTAGCCGTTACGCCACGGTTGGTCTCCGCAGTTCCATACTCCAAAATGGCTCGACCGGACGTGAGCGACGCGCGCGACGTGCCTCTGGAGGAGCGTCTGCGCCAGAAGAAGCAGGGATTCGCCACGCAGAAGGAGGCCGAGACGCCCAGTGCGTCGGCCAGCGGTCCGGTCCGTCGGGCCAACAAGAACCAGCCGCTGGAGCTGTCGTCCAAGCGCGCCGTGGGCCGCTTCCGGCAGGTCGTGGACGTCAAGAAGAAGCGGTCGCTGGACCCGCGCTTCGAGGCGCAGAGCGGCCGCCTCAACGAGGACCTTTTCGCCAAGAGTTACGCGTTTTTGGACGAGTACAAGCAGCAGGAGCTGCAGGAGCTCAAGACGCAGTTCAAGAAGACCAAAAGTGTCACTCAGAAGGAGGAGCTCAAGCAGGAGATTGCGCTACGACAACAGGAGATGACGGAGAAGAAGAAGCAGGAGAAGATCCGCAGCGCACTCACCAAGCGCAAACGGGAGGAGCGCGAGGCCGTGGCCAGCGGCAAAGGAGCCTTCTACCTCAAGCGCAAGGACAAGAAGACGCTGGAGCTGCAGGCCAAGTTCCAGGACCTGCAGGAGAGCGGCCGCCTGTCCAAGTTCATGGCCAAGAAGCGCAAGAAAAACGCCAGCAAGGACCACCGGTGGCTGCCCACGCAGCGGAAATGAGCGGCGGCCGTTGGGTTGGCTCCTGCGCTTTTGTATTTTGCCTTCTTGCAGTGTCGAGGTACTAATAAACAGCAGACTCTGCTATTGCTCCGTGTGTGTGTGCGTCATGTTGGGACTTGGCGAGGCTATATACAGAGAGCGAGATGCAGGGGAACGTTTGCTTTTGGTGAGTTATTTGCGGGAAGGAGGTGTTCATGCAAGAGCTAAGCTGGCTTGGGTGACTGGAGTGGTGAGCTTGGTGCTCGTAGCTGTGGTTCTCTAAGATTGTCGTGCCAGATTATCAACCTCCGACTGCTGCTGCCATGTCGACAAGGTTCCTGCCTCAGTCAAGTTCGAAGGAGCTCCTTCCAAGACTTTCGAATGAGTCCAAGGAGGCAGGAGAAACGAAGCCGGTCGTACAGCGGTCGGAGAGTGTGACGTTGATGGAGCGGCGATTATCACGCGGAGTATCCGGAGCACTTCCAAGGCGAAAGTCTCGACCCAACAGTGGCGGGATGCGGCGCGGGTCGAGTATTTCGATGAAGTCGGTGCCTGAGGTCGCTGAAGAGGACAAACCTTCGTCGCCCACCGTGTTGAGACTACGAGCTCTGGCGCATGCTGTTCGAGCAAGACATTCACTAGGCATTCAACGACCAGCACAACGAAAATATTTGCTACAAGCAAGTGAGGCTGGAACATTCGAGACGGACGTTGGGGTCGATCTACTCATGGCAGGAATCCAGACCAAACTGAAGGAAGACGCCGCCAGCAGCTCTTTAAGCAAAATCAAAGCTTCGAGTAAAAACCCAAAGAATTCCGACTTGGGCAATGGGAAGAGCAAAGTGCGCTTTACGAAGGAAGAGGGATCAAGTGCTGCGCCTGCATCTTCGCCAACAGGGAAGCCACAGTTGCGCTCGTCGATCAAAAGCGCTACGATGAAGCGTGGCAGTCTATCCAAAGTCTCTCTTCAACGTGTCAATACAATTCGAGGAGATTTGAGTGCTTTCCTAACGCCATACGAAGCCAAGCCCGGGAATACTGAAGTGGTGCTGGACCACACGCAAAATCTTGGTGCGCGGTTAACCTGCGCTCATTCTCTTTACAAGCTCTCGTGCCAGACCGGCACCGAAATGGCTATCATCGGCGGTGGTGCCATTCAGCAGATTGCCGACTTTAGTGATGTCGAAGACGCGAAGTTATTGCGCTACTCCGCAGCAGTGTTGGTCAATGTGACGACTGACCTGGCAGTGCTGGAGGACTTTGCATTGAAGGACGGCGTGTCAGCACTTCTGGAGCTCAGCTGGACACCACTAATGGATGTGAAAGTGGCCTGCACCACAGCTCTCTGTCGACTGTCGCAAAGTCGAGCGCGTGCTGCAGTGCTAGTTCGAACACGCGCAATTACCGAGTTGATGTCCATGCTCACGGTTCCTCACGTGCCCCTGCAGCGATTAGTGGTGAGCTGCATCGTGAACATGGTGTTCTACGGGCACTCGTTTCCAGACCGCGTTTTTCTTGGAGACCCACAGGCAGTACAGAGTCCTCTTGGACTTATGAATGTCATTAGCCAGTTGTCAACATCGCCTGCCACTTCGCAGTTCGCGATCGAAGCTCTGTTCAACCTGTCGCTGTATCGATCGAGTTGTCTGGGTGCGTTGCGTGGTGGTGGTGCTGAGATTCTGCATATCGTTGTCAGTCAGCTCTGCAAAATTATTGATGGCAGCGGAGGCGGCTCGAGTTCGCGATATCTGCTCAGTCTTGGAGCGTATGCGCCTGCATGGACTGCAGACATGAGCTTGTGCATGAAACTACTTCGTTTGGCGGCAGACACGTTGGCCAATTTCTCGGCGTTTGTCGAGTACCACAGCATCATGGGATCTCACGGAATGAAGTCGCTGATTTTGATGTTGTCGGGAGCTTTGCGCGATGTAGGCACTTTAAGCTTGAGTGTCACCACCGAGGAGAGGTTCCGTGGCTCAAGTGTCTCCTGTTCACGAGCGCTCGCCAACTTCTCCAGCAACGTCGAGCTACGACGTCAAAATTTCCCACAAGACTTGATCTACCTGGCCACGAAGCTTGCGTTACTTGACCACCAACGATTTTCATGTAGCCCCAAAGATGCTCGAGTTTTGATGCGCAACGCAGTTCGGACATTGAGCAATTTGAGCTTTGAGGCTTCGTGCAGATCATCTTTCATGGAGATACCTCAAATACTCATGATGCTCCACGCCATCACCGTCTTGCCGGCAATATCAAACGCTGAAGTGGAGGAGGAAGTGCTTCCTGATCAATCAGCCGAGGAACAGCAAATGGAGAAGTCGCCGCTGAATTGCTCTGAGGGACAACAAGAAGTTGAGCAGCGAATGTTGCCAGTGACTGAAACCAGCGAGCACTCTGCGCACGATTTAATCGGTGGGCTTGTTGGGAGCATCGAGCTCGGGTTGTTGGTTACTCCTCCTCCGATTTGGTACTTGCGTTCGTCTCGATCATTGTACGCGTCGTCGTTCCCGTGGACTACCGAGATGTCGGAAGATGTTAAAGAGGACGCACTCATAGCTCTTCTCAATCTTGCACAGCAGGCCACGTATGCAAACGATTTGCTTCGAACGCTAGACGGAAAACTATTGGCAGCAGCAGCTGAAGACGTGGGCCATTCTCGACGACTTCGGTACATGTACGCTTCGGTGCTGTCCAACTTGCTTTTCGACAGCTACCTACAGCAGCTCGTGTACGGCGATCAAGTGGTACGCGCTTTAGTGAGCGGGTTTAACTTTTTCGCGACAGCATCGATGAACGATTGCCACGGCGCAGGTGGTGCTGTGAATTCGTCGATGATAGTTAGTGACGTGCCGGCATCTTTAAACAGCGAAGAAGCCGAACTGCAAGCGTTGAATCTGGCATTTGACGATGATCAAGAGCGTTTTCTAGCATCCATTTATCTGATCGCCAGCGAACTGATGGACACCGCGAACGTCGAGCTTGTGGTGGCGCTCGTTCTCCCCTGCATGCGAGCGTACATGAATTTGGCCATAGCAATTCCATCAAATGCTTCGCTTCCTCATCCCCATCCACAGCGTTTGCAGTTGCAACGACAGCTTCCGATCGTATGTTACGCCTCGGCATCTCTGTTTGCGTTGACACGAGCTGCTACGCAGCGCCGCGACAGCCAGAAGCATGTCATTCACTCGGAAGAAGCAGAGGAAATGCTCATTGCTGTGTGCTCACTACCTTCAGGATCTGGCGGTGGTGTCAGTGGGGCTGCTGCTGGTTCGTGTACATCGTCCGCATCAAAGTGTGGTGTTACGCAGGCCTTTTGTGCAGCCACGCTGTATCACTTGTGTGCGTCCAACTCGGTCAACCAGCGTGTCATCCAGGGTCTCATCAACTGCTGCAATGCTAACGAGGAATCCCAGTCATTGTTGGCGTGCTCAGCCGCTTTTGCCATTATATCCTTCACGGCTGAAGGCTGTCAACAGCTTGTGCACTGTGCCAACTTGGCGCGTGCTCTGAATCGGCTGGGCCGTACAAGTCAAGTCGAGTGTCAGCAGTATGCAGCGATCGCAGCTTGCAATGTGTCCACAGTCGCGTGCGTCTGGTCCTCAGCAGAGCTCAAAGACTTTATCGTCGTCGCCTTACTGCGCGCGAACTCGGTTCAGGCCAAGCAAATCCACGCCAAGACACTGTCCAACTTGCTCTCACACGGAGCTACGCGGCCAAAAGTTGTCGAAGATGGAGTTCTTTACGCTCTCATGAAGCTTTCCCAGGTCATGTTGTCAGGTACAACGACTACCAGCGGGACTGGAGATCGTCGACTCTCGATCGAAAGTGCAACAATGTCGTCGCTATTGATCAACTCGTCTCCGTCGTCTTCTGCCGACGAGGTCTTCAGCATCGGTTTGCGAGCTCTCTTCAACCTCTCTTGCGACCGTCAGTATCATCACAAACTCTTGTCGAATGGTGTCATGGCGTATCTCTCTGCAGCAGTCGAGTGCAAACAACCTGGAGGAGGCAATGACACAAGCAATTCAGGGAGGTTGTCGATCACAGATCCAGCAATCACGACGTTCCTGTTTGGAGCGAGTCGCGGGCAACAGAGACAGCAGCAAACGCAAGTACAATGTCTTGCCAGCCACTTGAGCACTGAGAGTCGACGCTTTGCTCTCGCCATTATTTGCAACTTGGCCAGCTATGAGGAAAACCACAAGGAGCTCATGCGAGCTCAAGTGCTGGAAATCATCCGCAACTATGTGGACGGAGATATCGAGTGTCGAGCGTCAGCGGCGATGTCTTTGAGGAACTTGAGCTGCCGTCAACCCTGGGTCGAAATGCTTTGTGAACGCAAGACTTTGCAGCTTTTGATCCTGTGTACGGAGTGCGATCACCCCGTAGTTCGTCAATTTGCGATTGAAGCTCTGGCCAATTGCTCTCTCGTGACGGACTCGCTGCATCTTTTTGGCGAAATGCGCGTGCCCAAGGCTGTACTTGCACTGCTCGAAGTTACGGCCAACGCACTGCCAACGACCACCTCACCAGTGTCCGTCTCATGGGAGCTATCTAATGACCTAGAACGCATGGCACTTGTGGGCGAGGTTCCAGAACGCGAACCGACTGTCACGAGCACATACATGGCAGCTCTCAAGTGCTTGCTCAACATCGCACATGACGATGCACTAGCACTGGCCTTGATGGAGGAAAACATTGTTCTTCGCCTCCTGCAAATGTTGGAATATCGCGCGCTGGGTGCCGATGTAAGTGCTTGCGAGTTAGCTGCAAGTTTGACCCATACGCTGGCTGGAAAAGCACGATGTGCGGAGGCTCTGCTGCGGCAAAGAGCAGTGAGTCTTTGTGCTCTTCTGAATCGACGGCACGCGAACAGCAGCGTCATTGCACGTGAATGCGTTCGCATTCTCATGTTGTTGTCCACGTACCAGCAAATTCAGCTGCAGCTTTGTGAAACGCAGGTGGTGCACGTGGTTGTAAGTATCTGCGGCGGTAGTGCTGCGTCCGGTAGGAATCCCATGGTCACTGCAAGAAATCTGCGACTACGCGAATGCGGCGCTGTCACGATCCGAAATCTCACGCTCAGTGTCACCGAACATTTTTCTCTCTTTTACGAGAAGCACGACGACGGCGATGGCACTCTTCAAGATGTAGGAGACTCCAACGCCGAGAAACCAATTGACTCTCTGAAAGACCTTCAGAGCGATGAAGACAACGACGATGGCAATGGTTATGATGGCGATTCACCCGTGAGTTTGATGCTGGAACGACACATGCTGCACGGCATCAAGTACTTCCAGGAAGAGATCGTGTCGGGGCAGGCGAGTGACCGGATTCTGTTGGAAGCGAGCGCCGCAATAGCGAATCTGAGCACGGTGAAAGTTTTTCGAGTGGCGATGGTGCGCTTGGGCGTGATCCCGACGTTGCTGCAGCTCATGACCCAGCCGAAGCCCAAAGCTCAGCGCATGACACTTTCGACGCCAGCTTTGACAGCAGGCCCCACATCACCAGCGAGACTGCGGCCGACGTACCGAAACACTTTGCTCGGTCGCATTTGTGCTGCTACTCTGCATCGGCTCGTCGTGGAGGAAGGAGCAGCACTTGACAGTCGCAATCAACTAGTTCCCAGTCTGCTTTCAGTGCTGCGTCAAACGGATGAGGAGCTGCAACAAGTTCGCTACGAGTGCGAGAAGATCTCGATATTCGCTGCCAGTGCGATCGATGACGCCCCCGTTGGCGCCACACCTCCTTCATCGCACGGAACTCGACGATTTACTCATGTGCAGACCCACACGGCAGCTCTGCCTCGACCGGACGATCTACTGCAATCCGCAGTGAAATCCTCGGACACTACAGCATCAAGAGAAGCTGCTGAAGCCCATCTGTCTCCCGATGGACGACGGATGTTCGGTAGCTGCAGCGCAGTGCTGTTGCCGCCTGGTGCCGCCGCCACGCAGTGCGTCCGACAGACGTATCGAGAGCAAAAGTGGATGGTGTACGTCCTCAAGACCATCTTATCTTCGCAGTCCATGATCCCGCAGCTTGAGAAGAAGCAGATGCGCGTGCTGGGGATGCCCAAGCTCTGTTTCCAGGACCTGACGCTCAGCGCAGTTGCAACGCCTCCCGTATCAGCTGCAGTGAACGGAAGCAACACCAGTCGCAGCATCAACTCGGGACCGCACGACACCAGCAGCGAGGGGTCTCGTGCTGGAGGGTATCTGCTCCCTGTCAACTTGGAGAAGCACGTCATCCGCCGAGTCAACAGCACCGAGGAGATTGTGCCCATGTCCGTGGCCGCCGCGACTTCCTCTCCACGCCCGAAAAGCGCCGTAACGTCTCGCCGCATTGTATCTGGGATCGGAGGAGCTGCCGCTCATGTACGAAGCAGTAGCGCCAATGCCAGCCGCAGTCCAGTAGCAGAGCGGGATAGCTCGGCCATCGATCCGCAGGGCCATGTGCGCAAATTCAACCGCCAGATGCGGCTCCTGCGGCGCAACGACCGGCGCGACATTAACAGCCTGCCACCTGTATAGAAGTGCATGGCAGACCGTGCAAAAAGTAGAGCTAGGAAGAGCATCTGCGCCTTGTCAATCAATTTGCAAAAGGCAACTCGTCACACGTCGCAGATGGCTACACGCAACGAAGATGGCTACACGCAACGAAGATGGCTACACCGAGGAACCAAAACATGCCTATTTAAAATGTAAAAGGTACGTATGATATTTCAAATGGGCAGTCGGATTAAACTACCTACGCTATCTACGACAGATGCTGCTTGTGCCTTAAAGCACCCC